>JABGMY010001016.1:0-24604 GCA_014705525.1 Colletotrichum sp. HC292
GGGGAAATCTGGGGAGCGTCTTCTTTCTTATAAGCGAACCGGTCCGGTGGTTCGTGACGCGGCAAAGTTGAAGCCCGCGGAGCCACCGGCATCTGTGAAATTCTGGAAAAAAGGGTTCTCACCGGAAGTGCCATCTCGTATCCATATATCTCCACTTGGGCCGAAACAGCTGGACATGACAGCAGATCGAATTTCCTGGCTGGTACTAGCACACCATATTTGGCGCGGGTTCATTAGGGCAGCGGCCGGGCTCCGGCACTCTGTTACCTAATAACATCGGAGCTGCCTTTCGTCATTCGTCAGGGGTTCTCCCTGTGCGTCCCTGTGCGGCCACTGTTCTTGGCTGTGTGCACACTTGAAACTGGTGTAATGGCGTCATTGGCTTTCCCAATTCTCTTCGACGCGTTGTCGGCTGATGAGCTGGCGACGTGTGAAGTGGTGATGGACAACAGAATCAGTTGAGATGACACAATAATGTCGATGCGCCCAAGAGCCGCAGCTAGAGCCGTTCGACTCTCCCTTGGGCCCAATCCCGGCATGGTGCATAAGACTGGTGTGGTTCGGGAATGAACCCCCCGCGCGGAAGGACCCGATTTGTCCTGCAAGACTGTCATCTGAACATAGCCAACCAGAGCGTAGACAGAGCATTCTGTTACCATAAATATCAAGCATTGTCAGGGGCACATCAAGGGTCTTCCCGCAAACTCCATGCCCAGTGTCACCAACTCACCGGTTTTCAGAACCACCCATTTCAATTTTTGGAACATCTTTTGCACGGCCTTGTGTGGCTTTTCAAAGTCTGGACTCTATGGCGGAGTTTTTGGATCGTCAAACCCCTTCCCGGTATCCGAGTACCTGAGTCATGACTCCTGGATCGGCTTGGCCAGAACCACGTGCAGCACCCACACGTTGTTGTTGGCCATAGCTTTCACAGACACCCCTTTTCTCGTCAACGGGAGTCCTCCTCTGCTTGGCTACCATCTTCTCATTCCTTGGTCATCAGATCAAATTTTGTCTCACAGCCACAGAAATCATGTCGCTTGGCCATGATCAAGAATAGATCGAAGCTTGAGTCTTAGGCGTCGTGTTGTTCAAAGGGGCTCACGCAGACTTGAGATGACCCACTTTGTCACACCAGAAGGAAAAATGTTTCCGTCCAACATATGCAACGCGCTCAGCAGAAGCTCTTCTTGTTTCAAGTGATCCATGCACAAGCTGGGAGTTTAGCTGTTCGAGCTTCAGCCAGCACTCGAAGGGTTTGCACCTTCTAGTCTGGATTCTCGAACCTGACCGCTTGTAGTTTTACAGAGCTGCACAGGGTCGTTTGCCACCCACGAGGTTTGGTGGGGTAAACAGCCCCGGGATCGGGCCTGGAGAGCTAAGCTACTTTTGAGTTTCGCCCCGTAAGCTCGTGACTGAAAACTTTTGAAATTGACTGAACCCTGGGAACCATACGCGGAATTTGCTTTCCACATTGCCGTCGGGAGCGCGCCAAATCACGATAATAGTCATATGTTCCTGTCATGTTGTGCTACGCGAGATGAGGGGCTGCCCAACCGCGATAATCGTGAAGCGGTGAGACAAGAAAACTTCACATGAAAGAAGGCGTAACATTCGACGTCTCCGACATCGCTCTTAGTTGACGGTCCTTGATGAATGATAAAAGGGGTTGAGTGCGCATTAGGAGGCCGGCCGAGGGAATGACCAGAACATGAGAAGCAGAAGACTTCAGGCCGCGTCGACGAGTTTCGGGTAAGTAGGCTGAAGACACGATACTATACTCTGTAACGTTCAAGACAGTGCCTTAATGTTTGTTCAAAGTGCGACGAGCTCGCATAGACGCTTATGAGAAAACTTTGGCTTTTTGTGTGGGCGTTTCGAGCTGGGCTGCCCGGGCTTCGGCAGCAAGTGGGGCGCGTTCTTTCTAGTCTCAGGCTTCGGTCTTGTCACATCCCTTGACTACGTGCTGCGTATTGGATATGGGATCGCTGTGTAAAGGGGAACATAATAGTCCATTGAGCCTTCTAAGTTTTCTTGGTGTTGTAACACTGTCAGATGATGTAATAATTCTGCTAATCACAGTTGCATCACTTGCCTGTCTAGTTCCTTGCTGTTAGGTTTTGTGGCTTGCTGCTTCAATATTCCGCTGCAGAAAAGAATTTTCCCCGGAAGTTCGAAATGTCTAGCACGGCCCGCAGAGGAATTATCTTCGATCTCGCTTGATGTTGGATTATTGCAGAGCATCTGTTGAGTTTTTGAAGGAAGGTCCTTTCCATCAACATGCTACCAAAACACCTAGCCATTCCCTAATTATTGTGTGAGTTTTCTTTCTTAAGCCGAAAAAGCGCGCTTCTAAGGCTTTAATCTTACTACCATGCGTCCAGGAGGTCCATGTTTGAATACTGCCTAATCACGTGAAGTGGAAGGTTGTGGTTGTCAAGCCGCGGTTGAAGCTGATTGGTGGCCAAGATGATTGAACCGGACCATGCGCCGCCAACAAGGTGGCTCGTCCAGCTAGACCGAGACGTTTTTAAATACCCTTTGAAATCATAGTTCTACCGTTATCTTGTGCGGCTAGGGTATGGAGCAGCAAGTGCCCATCTGAGCCGTTCGCTGTGCAAAGAATTTCAGAAGCCTATCTATCTTGATGGCTAAAGTTTCCCCAGTGAAAGCCCTCGATTCAAATTGAATGACTTGTGACCGTTCAAATATAAAGTGTAATACGAGACTACTTCCCGCAGCTCATGTGTTGGACGGTGTCCACTTGGGAGTCAGAGTAACACTGCAGGCTGTATGGCCCTGGGGGCACTTCCTGTGAGACCAGTGACGTCTCTTACCCGAGTTTTATCTATAAGCTGTCTTCTACACATGACATTCACTGCAAACAAATACTACGACACATCCAGCTGTTGCCATTCCTCATTCAGCTGTCATCATCGGGCACGCCGAACAGACAACTCCCGCGTCCATATCTGAAGACATCTGTCCTACGACAATACAGGCCGCAATCGCGTCTCGCCGAGATTCCTTAGAAACTAAGGATAAATTAGAACAACTGAATATGTGGCGTTCGGTATATTCTGGCTCATAACAATGTCTTGTTGTTTTCCCTTTTCGTCTTCAATTTCTGCTTCACACGCACTTCAGAATTTGATCTATTGTCAGCGCGGCCCGTCTTCGACATTGGTCAACTTATGATTTGAGTTAAAATCGGTAACGTTAAAATTGAATAATAGTTATACTTCAAATGCAATGCTTTTACCCGAACAAGTTGGTTTTAAAACCCAATTCAAAGCTTTCCGTTCTTAGTGGGAACATCTGCACAAGAATCTGCACAGGACTATCTTTCCTCTCAATCTCAGATTTCAGAAGGATGATACTGGAGAGTGTACGGAAAAGGACAAAATGCCAGAACGATGATACTATGATACTACATACTACCTTATCTACCAATCGTATTCATACCAGGACATTCCCTGACTTATGAAATATAGAGTACTTCGACCAGACAGTTAGGTATTCCCAGAGTCCTAAGAGACGCGTGACATCAGATTTCAAAGCAGATCACAGGCATTTACCAACACTCCCAAGGAGTCAACTTTAGACATCTCAGTCTCTAGCACTGCTTTAAAAGGGCTCTGAAAACTTAGCCAGGCAAGAGCTCATACATCTCGTTGCTGTTTCACTCTTGCCTTTTCACTTCATACAGTGGAGAAGTAAAGCTTTTTGAAGCAGTTTGTCGCTCACTATATATTGACCAAGGATTGAGCCATTCTGGAACATCTAAGTATCCTCGCACTCCTATTGTTTGATGCCTAGCTTAGCGCCAGCACTACCACTAGACTGTAGTCAACATTAGCGACGCGCGCTGGGGCGGAACAGGAGCAACGTGATGCCCAAGACCTATATTAACAACGCCCGTGGTAAAGTTTGAGGTCTTCTTGTATTGAAGTTGAACCGCGTCTTGAAGACGTCGCAAAGACGAAAATGCAGCATCCATGTATATCCATGTTAAGCATACAATTCGTATTGATGTCGAGTCCTATTACAGCTCTAAAATCAACATACAATTCACGGTTCCATTGTCAATCAACGAAGAGCTCTCAAGTTTAACGCAGGGACACTGCGCCCTGTTGTAGGAGAACCTCTTAAACGAGACGGAACAGCGTCCGCTAATAAGACATGAATACGGGCGCGGTAAGTCGCGAGGCTAGTTTGTTGCACACCTTATAGCCCATATTCTTTCTCAACCTAGGTACATGGACTAACCATGAGCATCCGCCCCCCCTGCGTCGGCTCAATTATCTTGCGGGAAGCAGAAGTCAACATAAGCAACAGCCATTAATTTGTCTGAAAGCCTGATAAGTCTCTGCCTCATTTTTCACACCTGCTCTGTGGGCTGTGTAGCCCGATCACGGCTGCAGCGCTCGACCTCACGCTGCATGCAGTGAAGAAGTTAGCTTGTGTTATGGATCCGATTAGGCACCTAGTAATTCGAAGTTTGATAAACATCCTACGTACTTGCAAATGCAACGTCAACGAGGGAATTTGAGAAGCATGTAGAATTCCGCCGAGATTGCCCGGGAATGTGCTCGGAGATCGAAGATCGCGCGGGGATACCTGCCCGCTGGTTCGTGAGTACCTCAAATGGATACGTGCACCCTGATGGTACTGGCGGAATGGGACCCCTGCAGGGTCGGAGAACACTCAAGGTTGAGGTTGCCTCGAGCGCAGAATTCGGTAAGGCTCACTCCGCACATGCATATGCGTATTCATTCCGCAACTCCACATGGTGGGCGCGTGTTTCTTCAACAACTGCTCAAAGTCGGCTCTAACCTAATCCCTGCAAACTGACGCATGCTCGGCTCGTCGAAATCTATCCGTGGGGGGTCCTTGGGAATCCGTAGGAACAGGATGCAAGGACTCACGTTCTCAGGTACCAGTGGAGGCTTGGTTTTCGGGTGATCACCCACGTATGCTACGGAGAGCTCGAGTCAATAAACACTCACCTAGTCCCACGCTGAGAGGGCCCTTGGCTTTCTTCCAGAACTTCAGTTCTTTGATCTGTTCATGAGCAGTGTGTCGCGGTGGAATTCCCCTCCATACCAAGTAATGAAGATGCATCTGGCTCAGATCTTTGCTGTGGCTGCACTGCCATTCGCCGCGTCACAGATCATTTCAACTGGTTCAACTCTTCTTTTGAGCGGAATCCCATACTTCATTAGCCCCCACGTCGCTGCAAACATCTCCCTCCAATCGGATGTTCCCGCAGATATTGATAGTGTCTTGGATTTCGTCCCGGCCGCTGTCTTGCCAACGGCGAATGGGAGCCAAGCAGACAATCTTGCCGACATCTTCACTGCATGGACTGAGACCGACGACGTGTTTCAGTCTGGGTTCACCCGGCTTCTGCTGAATGGAACAATCAACTCGGAGACCTCGACAGCTGAAGCTACTAGCGAGACATTTTCGACAGTGGTCAGCTTTACATCAAGTTTCAATGTGCCGAAGGGCCCGTACTTCCTGCGCAAAGCCACTGGAGATCTACAACAAGCGTACCGGCTCTATGACGATACCGCCGGTGCGTTCACCGAAGCCTTACTAGGCAACAACGATGGCAGCTTCCAAGTCTTGCCAGCCAAGATCCCCGGTTCAGCCACATTCACCATCGGCGTGCCTTCGCGCTTGTATTACGAGCCTTCACAATCCAAGCCGCTGGCTGGTGTCCGCATCGCCGTGAAGGATATTTTCTCGCTTGCAGGAGTGAAACAGTCGAATGGAAATCGCGCCTGGTATCACTTATACCCGGTCGATAACGTCACTGGAACAGCCATCTCAAGGCTCATTGAAGCCGGCGCTATCGTCGTGGGCACACAGAAGCTGTCCCAATTTGCAACGAGCGAGGTCGCTACCGTCGACTGGGTTGACTACCATTCTCCCTTCAACCCCAGGGGAGATGGTTATCAAGACCCGTCCTCTTCGAGCTCCGGCGCAGGTGCTTCTGTTGGTTCCTACAGCTGGCTTGATGCTGCCGTCGGAACTGACACGGGAGGCAGTATTCGCAGTCCTGCAGGAGTGAACGGCGTCTTTGGCAACAGAGCATCGCATGGTGCGGTGAGCGCCGATCATATCATGCCACTGTCAGAGCCCCTTGATACCGTTGGTTTCCTCGTGAGAGACCCAAAGCTGTGGGATAAACTCCAGGCCGTAACGTATGGCTCCAACTACACTTCTCTGGCAACGTTGCAGCCGAAGTATCCGACCAAGATCATGACTGTGTCATACCCGAACTCCAGCACCGAAGCAGGCGTGCTTCTGAACAACTTCGCGGCCGCTCTGGCCAAGTTTGTGGGTGGCAACGTGAGCACCCTGAATGTGGCTCAGAGTTGGGGCATGCACGAAACGAACCCTAACGCCGATCTCAACTTCACCGAGACTTTCAACATCACCTACCCGGTCCTCACTGGCAAGGGCCAAGACGATGCGGTGGTCCAGCCGTTCTATGCAGACTACGCGAAGCAGTTCGACGGCCGTCGGCCCTTTATCAACCCATCCCCACTGGCACGATGGGCCTGGGCTACCAACTACTCTTGGGATGAGGCCATGCAGAACAAGACAATGTTCATGGACTGGTTCAATGATCAGATCCTACCTCCAGTCAATGACACCCTGCAATGCTCATCCGGCCTCATTTTGTATGCCGGTAAGACAGGAACGCAGTCCCCGAGGAATCGGTACGACATAGCTCTCCCAGCTCCTTTTACTGGCTTCTCGGCGGCCCGAATGTCTGTCTTTTCGGGATGTCCGGATTTGATCTATCCAGTGGGTGAGGTCTCTAGCTTCAGCGCCCTGACCAACCACGATGAGAAGCTGCCGGTGGCTGTGGGAATACTGGCGGCGAAGGGCTGTGACGGACTTCTGAGCCGGCTGGCAATCGATCTGGTGAATGAAGGTATTTTGAAGGTGCCGGAGGCTGGCGGTAGTTTAAGCGGTGGCCCAATTCTTGTGTAGATACCTTAAATTGAAAATTTGTTTCATCATTCCCCGTCATGATCTAGACAATGCTGTGCTTGCAAAGGGTTAGTAGGAGGAATGTTGCAACTCGTACTTCCTTTCTCAAATGAGAATCCTCAGATGAGGAAGGAAGGTTTCTTGTTCATCTCAGCTGCATCTACGTGTCCTTTTATCTTCGACCTTGATGTCCTATCCCTTGATATCCTACCCCTTGATGTCTTACTCAGTGTCGAACATAGCAGAGAGCATCCCATGTGACAGGCCTAGCCTGTTACAGTGCTAGCTTTGAAATCAAGGTCTGGATAATTGAAGAAGACATAGAATGAGCGAGCGTATTACATTGATCATCCCAGCGTGTCACTTGTTACAAAACTTTATGGGTTGAATCTCATAATATCATTACGTCTGCAGAATTAGAAGCGTGTCGTGTGGCTATCTAGACTACCCTAGACCTTCATCGCTGATTCTCCCCTTGTGATGTTCCTACAAAACATAACTTTTCATCCGCGACTTCTTGACTCTTCCCATCTTGATGCCCATGTGTTTTACTGCATGTTGATCCATCGTCCCATCCACTGCTGGTTCAACTGCTTGGCTTCGTCGACCAAACCAATCTCAAGCAACAGCTGAACGGCACCACGAACGGCGGAGTAAAGTGAAGAGCTGATCCATGCGTGCGTGGGTGCCGTGTGCTCGCCGAGAACAATAACGTTCGACTCAGTCTGGTGGTACGACGGGATGTACAGCGCGTGCTGAGCCACATCCGGGCGCGTCCAAGCCGTGGCGATTAAAGGCTCGTCAAGCCAGCACAGCCGCTCGTATTCTCCCGTGTACAAGTCTCGAATTTGCTCACCATGGAGAGAAGCAATGGCGTCGAGGACCATACCCACATGCTGCTCCTCGCTGAGGCTGGCAAAGCGGCTGCTCCAATCGCCTCCGCGGTAGTGCAAGATGAGACCAGGACGTCCGGACTCGTTGTGTCCGTAGACTGGGTAGTACAGAGCGCCAACAGCTGCATCAGGGGGCGTTGAGTAACCGCCAAAGATAGGACGGTCGCCCTTCTCCCAGAAACGTTCGCTGAAGAGCAGCCCGACTTTGCAGGCATCCTTGAAGCGAAGACCGCGTTCAGCCATGGCTCGCGAGAGCGTGGGCGAGAAGGACGGAAGGCGCATCATTCGTGCCATGGTGAAAGGAACTGCAAGCATGATGTAATCGTACGTCTTGGTCTGTTCAGCCGTTGGTTTCGTGTGGCTTCTGTTGGCATCAACATCGACCCAAGAGAGCTTCGTGCCCGTGACCACGTTCTGATCATCCTTGACAGCCTCAATCGCCCGGATCTGACGGTTCAGGACAAGACGATCTTTAACGTGCGGCAGGATTGCCTCCGAGAAGCGGCTGAAGCCGCCACCGACGCAGCGCCATTCAGTTTCACCCAAGGTGCCCTTGCTGCCATCCTGCGCCAGGTTCGAGTTGTGATGCATCTCGTCCCAGAAAATGTCGTAATCAGTGGCGCCGTGGATGGCATCCACCACCTCAGCGCTCGCGTTCCAAACGTTGCGCATCATGCTCTGCTGACTGACATCGTCGAGCCCACTCTTCATAGTGCGGCCATGGACTCTCCATACGTCCTTTTGGATCTCTCTGAGTGTGTCTTCGTTGAGGAGAAAGCTGCTCATCTTCGCCTTGACGTCCTTGTACTCCTGCGTATCCATTGGTGCCGGCTTGCCAAGGCTGGAGTTTGCAGCAATCTCGGCGCGTGTGGGGATGCTTCCGTCGGGATGTCTCCCGGTGCCTAGTGACAGCAGCTCATTGGGAGAGTGTTGGATCCAGGGGATGAAACTGATGTTCAGGTCGGTCTGGCTGCCTTGGTTCATCTCATTGAGCCAGTCTGCCAGCTGAAACGTCATGGCATGGTCGGAGTACTCGAGCGTCGCATTGTCGCTCTTGTACTTGATCTTGTAGGGAAGCCGCATGGGGCCCATTTCCGCCCATTCCTGGGTGTCTCCGACATAAATAGTCCGCAGACGTCCACCGATCTGGTGACTGGCCTCGAGTATCTCCCAGTTGTGTACGCCAACGCTATCAAGCATGAGAGCCGTGGCTAGGCCAGTGATACCTGCTCCAACGATGGCAATGGTGGTGTTCTTGGCTTTCTCGACATCTTGAGGGCCCGGGGCATTGATGGCGGCTACTTCTTCGAACCAGGCGCCGAGGGCATCAAAGTCCTTCAGTAGTGGCCGTTGAGAATCGGCGGCTGCAAAGCTAGAGCCGGCATACAGCGCGGCAAGCAGGATTGAACCTGTGTGAAGAATCATCTTTGGAAAACGAAGGAGCCAATGGATCGTGAAGTGTGATGTTTCCGTGAGGACAATTTCCTTCGCGACGGTGACCTCAAAGACTTGGGAGAACAACGACGATGAATCTTTGGATCCGGAATCGGAGCCCAATTGCTTATATCTTCATGATGATGTCGTGGAAATGGATCCATCTACCGACTTTTTGATCGCGCTATTGATCCAACCACCGAACTGACGACATTGGCCGCAAAGGTTTGGCTTTGCATCTGCATCCCAAGCTCGAAATTACCTCCGAATCCGAGTCGGACGTTCAATGTGACTGAGTGATTAAACTGGTCGCACACGCTAGTCGTTGAATCCCGTGAGATGATTGTTGAAGACAACCTTGATGCCACGATCTTGCCGCGGATCTGCAGTATTGATGGATACTTACAGACTAGGTACTTGCTTTGGCCCACTCTGATGTTCAAATGACTGGGGCTGCGTTGCATTGCATGTTCTACGCAGGGAATGCCTTCGGATTCGGTCGCATTATGTAACCGACTCGGATAGTCGGACAGGGCAGTTCGGCGATACCACAAGGCGTGTGTTTAAATCACCACGCCATACGCCGTGGGGACTGTATTCAAGCTTGTGGTCCGCGGAGTGCATTAGACCGATGGAGCACATCGCGGCTAAAAAGCTTATCAATCTAATCATAAATGAACAAGGGTCTTGTGTCAGCAGGTTTGGCACAGTGATATTTTCCGAGTATTTTTGTCTCGAATCAAGGCCGTGGTGTTGCCGCAGCATCAGCGTCGATCTTACTGGTACGTGGTGTGCAGCCGGTGGGATATGGCTTCATGTTCAGCTGAGGTACCAGAGACCAGACATCTGCTTCCAGCTCGCCCCTCCACCAACACACGTGGACGCAAAGTACTTCGGCAACGTTGTAAAATTTTCAAGTCAAGCCCATTCTACCGCTACAGATGAGCTTTGATACAAATTTGCCCTGCTGAGTCGAAAAAAATAAGGACGACTCCGCCCTACCCCAAGAGTTTTCACCGGCGTCCTATCGCCGAAGCCCTCCTTCCGATGATCCTAGTCATTGTTGAAAATGTAGCTCAACCTTGTTTGACCAAGCGGATCACGGAGACTTCTCTGAGGCGTCTGCGTTTTCTTTCAGTTGCGCCTGATGGCCCTCTTCTTTCAACTTGTGATCGTCGGGGCGGGATAAGTCAATGTGTGGCATCAAGAACCATGCCACGAAAAATGCTGCTGCTGCTAAGCCAGAACCGAGCTCGAAAATGACCTTGAAAGACTTTTGGTACGCCGGTGCGAGAACAGCACTGATACGTTGCGCCTCTTCGTCAGAAAGCGACGATAGGTATTGCTGTGGGTTACTGAGAAGGGAATCGCGTTGATCTACACCCAGATCCAGATCATTGACCGAGCTTTTGACAACGTTGTTCCTTCGAAATGTCAGTACATGGTGTGATAGTACGGGCTGTGTATGCCTCCGGGAAGGTGACCAACAAAATCGTGCCACAAATGGCGAGCCCAAACGTCGCCCCCAAATTCCGCACAAAGCTATCCCACCGGTGTCAGTATCATCAGTACATCTCCATCTCAGGGCCGAGGGATGGCATACTTGCGGAAGGATGTGACAACGGCCATGTCCTTTCTTGGAACGCCCGCTTGGATGGCGACCAGAGCCCTGCCAAGGACCGCGTCAGTAAACAACATAGTCATCTGGCGAAGCACTGGTGCTTACGGCTGAAGAGTGTTTCCCACCCCCACACCAATGAGCAGGGAATACCCGATCTGCTTTCCTAGACCAGAAGTCTCGTCGAGGGTGGACATAAGGCCTAGACCGACCGACCAGCAGAGCCACCCGAACAAGATGCACTCGCGGTAACGTCCCACCCAGTGGACAATGAGTCCAGAGAGGGTACTGCTGGCAGTCTGCACGAGGGTGATGGGAATCAGCATGACGCCGGATTTGGTCGCCCCATAGTTGTAGACAAGCTGGTAGAAGGTGGAAATGTAGTACACCTGAACGACAAAGTTCCACCCGTTAATGGCCATGGTGATGCATGCACCGATGGTCATGCGAGCGCGAAAGATGTCCACTGTGGAAGTCGAAGGGGATAAAGATTAGCCCTATAGGCGTGGTCAGGGGCAACATGGGATCTTACGAGGTACGAGCGGGTATCTCGGCCCCTTCCACTGCCACAGGACGAAGACGACGCAGATGAAGAAACCGACGAGGAGAGTAGTAAGGACGGCTGCAGAAGCCCAGGGGTAATCGCCACCACCCCAAGTCAAACCGAGCATCAAGCTGGTGGTGCCAGCCATTGCAAGCAAGATGCCTACGAAATCTATGGCTCGTGTTTTCCTACATTGAGACGCCAGTGGTCAGCTTTAGTGCGACTTCATGAGGGACTTCAACCGAGCGGAGCTCCGCTCAGATTTTGTTCCACATCAGCCTCTAACAGAAGACGACTTACACTTTCCAGTCCCCAGTGACCTTTCTGAGTGGCATGAAAAACAGGGCGCAGACTGCAGACAGCGCCGTCAGGGGCAGATTGAGGCGAAAGATCCAGCGCCACGAGTCGCCTCCTTTGGAGGAGAGGGTGCCGCCGATGACGGGACCTATTCCGTTCGCTAGTGCAGTGACGGCGCCCTGAAGGAACCGAGGTGTTAGCAGGTGGGTTGTCCGTGCAGGGGAGGGGGGTGTGGAGGCTCATCTGTTCGGAAGAAAAGATATCTGATCAAATCTGATACCGTGGCGGGGAAAGGAGTCTGGGGTGGAAGTGGAATCGTGGGATCGTGACCGGAGGAACTTGCCAGAATACCCTGGTATTTCCCTCTTTCGCGCAAAGGGACCACATCGCTGACGATCATCTGGGCAACTGTCATGAGTCCGCCACCGCCCAGACCCGTAAAACAACGGAAAATGATGAGTTGGGTAGCCGTCTGCGCGAGAGAGGATGCCAGCGATCCGAGGCCGAAGATGGCCAGTCCGACCATCAGGATCACCTTACGCGACCATATGTCCGAGAGGCGGCCGTACAAGAGCTGCCCAACTGTGGATGTGCTATGCGGACGCATAAATCAGCGAGATCCATCTTCAAGCGAGCAAAACGTACATGAAGTAACCGTTAGCGAGCCAGGATAGCTGCTGTCCTGCATGAAGGTAATTGCCAATAATAGACAAGCTAGCTGCCAGGGTGGTTTGGTCCATGAGCGCTACCAGGTCCACGCTGGCGCATGCCAGGAAAATCTTCTCTAGTAAGTATGTGTCGCTACAGCAGACCGGGGGATAAACTCAAGATTGAAGAGTGCGAGTCCTCTGAGGCGGGGCAACCTACCGTGATGACCTTGACCTTTGACACGTAATTTGTCTGCTCGTTGAACATGTGTGCCTCTGCTTTCTTGTCTGTGGGCGTTGGCGATTCCGTGACAGTCTCCGGCGTTTGGGAGCTTTCGGGGGTGTTGGTCATGACGCCCCCGGGCTCGCGAGAGCTGCCGTCCGCTGGGTTGGACTTCTCGTTCATAGCTTGAAAGTAAGGGCGGTACGACGTGTAAATCTGCGTTTCCGACAAAGATACTACAAAAAATGAAGTCTATTCTTTCGCTCACTACCTACCTGCTGCCTTTAGACGATATCTGGGACCAAATTATACGCCGGAGAATCCCAAGGGACGAACGTGAAGTTCTGTAGACAGCTTGAAATGACGTGGCAGAACATTGCGAGCGTCTTGGCGGACCCTTGATTGATTAGCAGTGCAGAACTTCGCAGTAGCATCCGCACCGACACGGACTCAATGGTCAGGTTGAGTGGAACGTCAAAATATTTGCTAATGATGTTGCGCTGGGCTTGCCGTTTTTCCTTTTTTGAGTTTAATGAAAAGCTTTACCGCTATTCATCGACTTTACTGTCATGGTCAGACCTTGTTCCACGCAGCATGCGTCGTGAGAGTGGGGATGCCTGCTGCGACTCTGCCTTCATCGTCAGGGACGGCGCTCAACGGCGCGTGTTCGTGAAGGACTTTGGCTTATAATTTCACACCCTGAGATTTCGGCACGCCGATGGGACGGGCCTTCTGCGGTTATGCAGATCATCATGCAGAACAAGCAATAGCTGGTCGCACTCGGAGGAGAGAGGATCCCTTCGGTGTTATCGGATATGGCCGCCACAGCTATGATAGGTCACAGGGGGCCGGGGGAATGTCAATTCGGGACTGGGGTATGCAGTTCAGGATCCATTCGTTCACGACCCTTTCTTGTATGGAAAGCTTCAACATGAACCTCTCAAAGATGACAGGTTGAGTGTTGAGTCATGTTTGATCCATGGAGCCATTTGTTTTGTGTGATCGGTTTCTGTCGGCGATAATCACTCGTGACTTCTCTCACCCCTGCCACGCGCGATTGACAGTTGTAGAGTGTGGTGAAGACGTGATATAATTCCATTGGGCATGTAAGCGGACGTATCGTTCAGACATATCGTCCTTGAGTATGCTTAATTGTCCGTGGCCCAGCCCGAAACATGCAATAATATCAAGGCCCGTCGCTTCACTTTGAAGATTTGAGACAGACTGCTCTGAGCACAACATCCTTTCGCAGAGGCAAAAAGATCATCGCCTATCATTTCTGCAGCTGAATGCTTCCGAACTTTACATCTCTCGAGAGAATTTCCCGACAACACAGCGCTTTTCTGTTTACAACAACGTCGAGATGCCGGCACGAAACAATCTCAACGTTTATAAGGGCCCTGATTCTGTCAAGGATTACTTCAATCCTGACAAGGCACCACCATTGCCGCTTGTGGAGCTTCCCGACTCCCTCAACCCATACCGACAAGATGGCGTCCGTATCTACGCGAAGATGATGACTATGCACCCTGCAAACAATGTCAAAGCTATGCCAGGTAATTATGTCGGAATGATGTTGTGAAAAGTCGAACCTGAGTTGCTAATGTTTGATTCAACAAAAGCCCTCAATCTTCTTGAGCATGGGGTTGCTCCCGACAAGACCAAAACCGTGGTTGAATACAGCTCTGGTTCAACTGTCATTTCCATGGCTTTGATGTCCCGCGTTCTCTACGATTTAGGAGATGTGCACGCCTTCCTGAGCAATAAGACGACATCGGCAAAGTTGAAACTGATGCAATTCTTTGGTCTTAATCTGTAAGTGGGGCTGTTCTCGAGTTTGATTAAATGGTTCTTGGGGTGGCATAACTTTGCTCACTATGGCCTTGTAACAGTACTTTATTCGGCGGTCCTTCCCAACCGGAACCGAACGATGAGTGTGGAGGAATTCGGGCGGCATACCGCTGGGCGCAGGAGTCCGAATCTGTTGTCAACCCAGACCAATACAACAACGATCTGGTGAGACATCTTATCAAGCGTTACGGGCGTATTACAGCTACTGATTGAGCCGCCAAGAACTGAAAATCTCATATGCGATGGACAGGCCCACAGATTCTGGAACAACTGCCCGAAATTAGCCTGATTTGCGCCGGAATGGTCTGGTACGTCTTGTCTTCGAAGACTTTGAGCTTCTTTTGAAGATCGCGGCTCTGACACCAGTGTTACAGGTACAATGTCGGGATTAGGAAGTTTTTTCAAGGAGAACAGCCCGTCTGTTTTCCGTTTGGGGTAAGAGATTCAACGATCAGCTTTGCACTGCTTTCTAACAGCATCCGCAGCGTGTGTACTGCTGCAGGCGACAGAGTTCCAGGGCCACGGTCCCTGGCTCTCTTGGCTCCTGTAAATTTCCCTTGGAAGTCAGCTGTCGACCACATTGAGGAGGTCGCGTCCCAACCCTTATTCTCGCTTTCGTTAGAACTGTGCCCCAACGGCATTGTTTGCGGCCCCTCATCCGGATTCAATCTCCAAGGACTATTCCAGCTTATCGAAAAAAGAAAGCAGAATGGGACGTTAAGTGAGCTTGCAGGGCCAGACGGCCAAATTCACTGCGTCTTTTTGTGTTGCGATCTCCCCTACCAATACATGGACGAGTATTTCGACAAACTAGGTTCCGAGCAGTTCCCTGCGATCAGAAACTCAGTAAGTCGTTGGTGTTGACTATCCCTGCGACATGGTGCATCTCGCTAATTACGGGGCGCCTAAGAATTGAACGATGTTGACCTCTACCGATACGACTCAGCCTGGGAGAAGGACCCTCTAGTGGCCCTCAACGACTTTTACCACCTGGACAAGATCCTAACTAGAGATCTTCTTTTCTTCGTCTCCAAGAGACGGTCGGATGAACGACAAGGCTGGGAGAAGATCGTAGCGCCGTCGCCAGACACCATTGTGGTCGACTTGCGTCAACCCGAGGACTTCGAGCAGTTCAGTCTCCCGGGTTCTGTCAACTTCCCGCTCATCGAGGCGGGTACTCCAAGCCCCTTCTCAGATCCAAAGGTCTTGGCATCGCTTTGGCGAGAGCTTGAGGCCAAGCTTAGCTCCGAGAATGACGACATTTGCTCTCAGCTCCGCGACAAGCGCTCGCTCATCATTTGCTATGATGGAGACTCTGCTCGCGTTGCCACCAGCGTTCTGCGAGCCCAGAGGTACGCTGCAGACAGTATGAACGGCGGGATTCGGGCTATGCGTGAGGTGGGCTTGCAGCTGGAGGATCCCTGCGGGCAGCCGCTCTCTCAAGGTTACCAGGGGCAGTCCGTGAGCTCTGTCACCTACTAGTCAGGGTGAAGTGAGAGAGCTATGCGAGCGAATTATGTTACATTAGGAGCATTCTAGTGAATATTCATGCATCAAAACTGGGTAGTTCTTCTGTGACTGGTGCTGTGCCTCTTTCCACTCAAGCAAATGTGCTTCTTTGGTGACCGACGATGGAGACGTGCTCGGATGATATGACCAAATCGAAACCTCAGTCCCCTTCTGTTTGTTAGCGTCTTAGGGACACGGCGATCGAGGCGGCCGATTTGCGTCGGAAAGCAAGGGCATAGCTGGAGGGAGTGGAAAATGTGTGTAAGGGGTGAAGTTGGTGGGCACCGGCCAAAAGGGTTCTCGAATAAGAATCGAACGCTAAGAGTTTCCAAGACATGCCAATAATGGATGCTTACGATTAAGCATACGGGTGTGGGGATGCGCCGTTTTTGTGGAATATCCTGGGGGAGGGGTGGGGATGTGAATTGCGTGTACAACAGCCAATGGCCCAAGTTTGTTCAATCTTATCACTGTGAGTGAAATGCATCTTATCAATCAATGAATCTGATTACACAATGTCCGTACGATCTACCTGGGATCATCAAGGCGCTCGTAGTGTTGTGGTGCAGCCAGTGAATGTGCAGGTTCAAGATACTTGCGTGTACATCGCCTGCAAGTAACGTCGCAGTTGCCCATCCGGGTAGCGTAGCACCCTAGTTCAACAGGGCAGCCTCCAGCTCAGCCGAAGAAAATTGCCTCGGTGGCCGAGCTTTGGTCTAAGATGATGAGGATGCAGCTCTACCACCTCAACACCCTGCCACTGCCAGGAGGTGATCCGGCGCTTTCCTAATTAGATAATCACATTATAGTTCATGGTTCATCTGATAGAAAATTTGTAAGGAGAAAACTCGTTCCACGTATTGTTCTATACACACACCATGGTGACAATTCAGGAGGACGGGCAGGCATGTTGACTACGGCTGGCCGATGTCCAAACAGCATGGGATGTGTGATGAACTGCTCTGCCCATTCCAAAATATTTGCCCCAATACCCACTGGGTACTCAGACAAGAAGCGCTTATATGAAGAACGTCATGTAGTCTAGCTCTCCGGGTACTCACGGTCCATTCATTCAGTTTCACTCCATGGCTTATCCTGTTTGTTGATTCGCATCTTCGCCATGGCAGCTCAGGCCACCGAGAAGACAGACCCTACTCTTCCGACGGAGGTCTCTCCGGCGGAGGGTGACTTGCACATTCAGCCCAGGGACGCCCCAGTTGACGGTCAGGCTACTGCTGAGATCCCCGGCTATGACCACCAGCGCATGAAGGATCGCAGTCTCCTGTCCTATAAAGAGGAAAAGAAGTTATTGCGCCGTGTTGACTGGCACCTCATGGTGCTATGCGCCCTCACTTTCATGGTCAAAAATGTCGATGCAAACAACGTGAGTCTTAGAAGCCGATGGTTTCGATTCGTCAAGTGTTGCTGAAGGTAGAGGCTTATTCTGCTTAGGCTGCGCACGCGCGCATCATGAATCGTGGAACACCCCGGAACATCCTCGCTGAACTGAAGATGACTGGTGACGACTACAACTTTGTCAGCACATTGTATTATGTACGTCAACTCCAGAGCTAGTTTTCATGATCCCGATCTAACTCATTCACTAGATTCCGTTCATCATTTTCGAGATCCCGTCCAACCTGATTATGAAGAAAATGCTCCCATCCAGGTTCCAGGCGCGAATCATGGTAATTACTCCGATCCCTTTGAAACTTTATGAGCTAAAGCAGCTTGCATAGGTAACTTGGGGCATCACCCTAGCATGCCATGCCGCGGTGAAGTCAAAGGAGGGACTCTGGGTCGCTCGCTTCTTCCTTGGTCTCGTGAGTTACTTCTCTGAGCCATACCTCTTGCAAGACTAACTCTTTGAAGTGCGAAGCTGGAATGTTCCCTGGTATCATTCTGCAATTGACATACTGGTACCGTGCTGACGAGATGACCATTCGACTTTTGATTTTCTGTAAGTGACGACTTGGACCACCGGTAATCCCCGACATGGACAGATGTTGATGTGACTTCTCAACAGACTCTTTCGAATTCTTTGCAAATGTCGTGAGTGCTGTACTGGCGTTCGCATTTGATGGCATCTCCGGACGATACGGTTTGTCTGGTTGGCAGTGGTCAGTCGCCATCCCCTCGCAGTCGCAGCAATCGCAAGACTAACCGGAGTCTGTAGGTTCTTCTTGGTCGAGGGTATAATCACCATTGCTTTCGGAGCGTCGCTCTGGTGGATCTTCCCTGATTGTAAGATAATCCATTCTCATCCGTCACAAATACAACAAGAACGAAGGCTAACGAAGTCCCAATGATTAGTTCCCGAGCAGGGTTCATGGCTTACCGATACCGAAAAGAGGTTCTTGCAGGCTCGGCTTCCCGCAAACTCTCCCCGATCAAGTGAAGCTCACTTCAACATGCGCGAGATTTGGGAAAGTTTGAAGGACCAGCGTCTCTGGTGGTTCACACTGGTCTGGGCAACAAAGACTGTTGGAGGCTCGGGTCTTTCTTTCTACCTGCCCACCATCGTCGCTGACCTGGGACTTGCGTAAGTTATCTCCCTTCATCCTACACAAAGGCAAACACACCGCAGGAAACTGACATCTCCCACAGCTCGATCGCCGAAAGCCAACTTCTTACAATCCCCTCTGCTGTCCTGCCTATCTTCGCAATCATCATCAGCAGCTGGTTGACGGACAGGAAGGGTGTGCCGTATCCTGTCGTAGCACTCTTTTACCTGGTCGCCACATTGGCGTGTTATGCTGTCATGTACACATATCCGAACAACGGAGGCGTCTACGCCGCGACGGTTATTGCTGCTTCTGCCTCGAATGCTTGGTTCTCGACCATGTGGCCATGGCATCTTCAGACCACCTCCAAGGCGACAGGATCAGCGTTTGCCATTGCGTTCTCCAACTCACTCGGTCAAATTGGAACCCTCATCGGACCTCAGCTCTTCCGGTCCGTTTACGCACCTAAGTACTCGACTCCGTTTGGTGTGGCGATGGGGATGAGTGGACTCTGCATTGTTGCGACTGCCTGGACTTGGTGGATTACCAGACACACGGAGAGACAGACCAGGCATCTGAAGAAGCTGAGAATCGCTGCTGGCAAGAGGAACGAAGTGGTCTATGACGATGTCAACATTGAGGCCGACTTTAAGCCCAAGTCCAAGGCAGAGGCATAGTTTAGTGTCTGCTCATTACTTCTCTGATAGCCCGACGAAAAGAAATCGATATGCAGCCTGTCTTCCAGAGGCTCCATCGTACCGGGTCATCACCTTCGGGCTGCATACCTATCCTAGAGTAATTTGAAAGCTTTCAGATTTGGATGCCGGTCATGGCTCACATAACTAGATGGTTACTTTGTGAGTTATTGTTCGCATTTCGTAACTACTGGTAGTGATTTTCAATCTAATCATCCAATGCCTAGGCTTGGTCTTCAAGTTGACAGCCACTTCGTCATGAGGCTAAACAGCAATCCAATAACACAACCGCCATGAATTTCAAACATCGACATGACATTGGCAACAGACGAAATGGCCGGCGTAGGGCTCTTTGGTCCACAACGCACATCAGTCCTTACCTTGCTCATCGATCTTCTATCCCAATCAATACTCCTCTTCTGTCAAAGTCTGGCGTTCCTGCGGAGCACCAACAAACCGAACCCCCATGATTCATGGTCGGCTTCATCCACAACATACCCGTCTCTGCCTTTCATGCTGTTTCTCGGATCAGCGGATAGATCAGGGTGCGGGTGAAAGGTGGAACAGTCTCCGTAGGTTTAAGATATGTATCGCGACCTGTCGTTCATGCTGTTCTTCGTGTGAATGGTGTCCTCGGCTCCACTAGCCTTAAGCCCTAGGTTTGGTTCGTTGAAATCACCAACGCACGTGGCCGACGATAAAACAGGAAACCACTACCATGGGGTTGGCATCGTGGTATCGAACCTGCATATGTACGCCACTCCGGGCATTTAACCGGTTCCGTGGGGTGCTGGAAGTGACGATGACACCAGCAGGCCGCGTCTCCCAAAGCTAAGGTACCCCGACAAGTCAAACTCGTGCTCTCATAGGTGGGACCGTGATGGTCAACATGCTTGAGAAGCCGGGTAAAAACACTGCTTACCGATGGATTGGAAGCGAGATCGTAATTTCCCGAAGGTCACCCTTCGGCTGGATGCTTGCTCATCTGGCCTAGGCTACGTTCCCCTGTCGTGATCGATCACGGTGACGAACATGGCTTCGTTGTTTCAGTTATCTACATATTGCCTGTGAACTCAATATGCGAACAAATAGTTCGTGAGGCGAGCCGGGATCCCGTGTGTCTTTGTGAGGTTTTGGGGCGTGGCTGCTACGCTTACGCGCATCAACCCGAATAGTATTTTTCCTTACGCCTGCCACGTCCTTCAGATATTTTTATCAACATCAAGTCACTATTAAGTAGCCTTTTCTATTGATGAAAGCTCAGGACGTGAGGCGGTTTTCCAGTGGCGGCCGTTGGAAACCAGCGTGAAGATTCAATGTCAAGTAAGAAAGGTCCCACTTTAAACATGACTTTCCAACTTCTTTCTGTCAGGAGACAGATCAAAGTCTGAAGCCTGTCAAAATATCGGGAGGTTTTCTTTTCGCCGCAGGATCGCAAACGAAGAATCTTTTCGAAGATGGATTTTCAAGACTAAACACTGCAGACCACAAGCAATTTGGTTCTTCCGGGTTTTCGCGCTGGATTCCGGAATCAAACGACTGAAAACAAATGCATACCGAGGTAGGCGCCGATCAACATCCTGTTTTTCCTCTTTCTTGAATGAAAAACTCCACATCTCACTTCTGGACAGCCGAGGTATTCGTGATTGCAGGGGTTATGGTTATGGTTGCTGGTGTCATCAACACGATGGTTGGCTACGAGCAGGGGCTCAAAATCTGGATTCATGACATCGCTTCCGAGGCGCCACTAGTAGACCCGCTATACTAGCTTGATCGCTTCTCGGCCACTGCGTGTCGTCATTGTTCAGGCAAAATCGGTATTGCGTCTATGCCTCTGCCCTTGGCAACGACCGCGACTTCGACATGACCCAGTTGGCTTGCGTCTGTTCATCCGCTGCTGATCAACACGGAGCCCTCAGGATTCAGCAATGAGCGGTCTAGCTCTACAAACCCCGCATTCGAGGTTTGCGCCTGGCCTCGCGCTCATCTATCTAAGTCTGACAATGGCGGGTAGGATGAGGTTCCCATTCGGCCCGTAATCGGATTAATGGCTAAAGCCAGGTGGCTCTTCCGGACTTCCGGCAGAGAGGAAAAAGTAAACAAACTTATATCACTTGCGGGTGAGACCGAAGTCCCAGAGGCGCACTCGGGCCATTAGGAGACACAATGCCATAATCGCATGTGCGAATCTGAACCTAAAATCCCAACTGTCAAGCCTGCAGAAGCGGTCCTATCGGCCCTATCTTCAGCAGCTCAGTCACATGTCTTTGGCCACGTGTTGAGCCCGAAACCTGTCTGCGATTGTTAGTGCCTCCTGATTTGGGTGCGATGCTCCGAGCCGATTTCTCAAACTACGGGATGGATATCCACACCGTGTTTCCGGCCCACGGCGATGCAGAGAATTCGCTCTCACACGCACAACAAGAGGAGACCGAACCCCAATCCCCAACTTGCCGGCGGAGCCGCAAGGCAGGGGTTGATATCCAGTCCTCCTCCAGTCCTCCTCAATTTCCCCTCTGTTCCCCAACCTCCATTCCCCGCCTCCGCACGCGAGAAATCTCCCACCTATCATGATGCTTAACCAACCCCAGACAACAGCAGGGATCTGTCTCTTACTCCACACGACATCCGGACCATTCCTAAACACACATTACGCGCACCAATGGAAGGCGACATGTTGATGCTCTGACAGTGAACTTGACCCACAGATGCGCCAATGGCAGTACATAAGACTCTTACCCCAATTCTCCCCCAATTCTCAGTATTTCTTGGCTACGCCGCTATTCTTGGCCTCTTCTTGTTTTCTCTTGGCTCGTGAATCACTCTTGGCGTTCTCTTGGCTACTACTTGGCCCAGCACAACCGCTCAAGACTCCAAGATGTCAACCGGTTTCATTGACGACGGGCACAACGCCCCTCGCGTCAACAGCAGCAGCGAAGATGCTCGCATTGACGAGAAGCACGAAGCCGACCACGGCGCGCACCACGTCGACGTTGCCAACTCCAAAGTCCTGGCTGACTCCGACCTCATGAACGATGCCTTTGATGGTGAGAACCAGGAGCACCAGCAGGGTCTTTGGGAGGCCGTCAAGTCTCACCCCAAAGCCTGCTTCTGGGCCTTCATCATGTGCTTTACCATCGTAAGTCCTTTCACATGACTCGCTGTGCGACACTCGCTCTGAGCAATTACTGACGGATCTCGTACAGGTCATGGAGTCCTTCGACATGTTCCTGAATGGCAACTTCGTCGCGCAGGCGGCTTTCCAGAAAAGATACGGCGTGCAGGTTGCTGATGGCTATGCTATTGAGACCAAGTGGCAGAGTGCTCTCTTCCAGGCTGGTCAATGTGGTGCGTTTGTAGGTGTGTTCTTGGCTGGCCCTGTCGTCAACAAGTTCGGCTACCGATGGACCACCATCTTTGCACTGGTCCTCATGAACGCCACCATCTTCATCTCCTTCTTCGTAAGACGCGTCAAAACCAGGATTTCTCCGTTCTGTTGCCTAACGACATGTTATTCAGGCCCAATCCCTTGAGGTCCTTACCGTTGGACAGGCATTGGAGGGTATCCCTTGGGGATTCTTCATTGCCATTGGTCCGGCCTACGCATCTGAGATCGTTCCTCTCGCCCTCCGAGGTGCATGCACTGCTACTCTGCAGATGTCCTGGTCCATTGGCTCCATCGTCGTTGCCGGCGCCACCCTTGGATACAACAAGCGTGATGATGAGTGGGCTTGGCGTGCGCCTCTCGCCCTGCAGTGGATCTTCCCTGTGAGCTACCCAGCCTGTCCATCGTTGATCTGCCGAAACTGACGTTACATTCATGCAGACACCCCTCATGGTCATCCTCTTCTTCGCCCCTGAATTTCCATGGTGGCTCATCCGCCGCGGCCGCAAGGACGAGGCCCTTCGATCCATCAAGCGCCTTGGTCCTTCCAATGCCACTGCTCAGCAGAACCAGCAGAAGTATGCCATGATCGAGCGTACTGTCGAGATTGAGTCTCAACTGGGCGGCGCTCCCACCCTTCTCGACCTGTTCAAGGGCGTTGACCTGAGACGTACCACCATCACTTGCTTGATGTACGCCTCGCAGAACTTCGCCGGTAACTTGATTGCCAACCAGGCTACCTTCTTCTTTGAGCAGGCTGGCATGGGTCATGACCGCGCATTCGACCTGAATCTTATCAACTCTTGCCTCCAGTTATCGCCAACGTTCTCTCGTGGCCACTTACTGCTTGGTTCGGTCGCCGCACCATCTACCTCTGGGGTACCGCCACCAACATCACCCTCCTCATTGTCCTCGGCATTTGCGCTTCCATCGAACAAACGAGCGCTACCAACTACGCCCAAGCCGTCTTGGGTATCTTGATCTCTTTCGTCTTCGCTGGTACTCTTGGCCCCATCTCCTACACCATTATTGCCGAGACCTCCGCTGTCCGTCTCCGTGCGCTGTCCACTGCCGTCGGCCGCGCTGCCTACTACGTTGCCGAGATCCCCATGATTTACCTGGCTTCTCAACTCCTGAACCCTACTGGATGGAACGTCGCTGGAAAGTGCGGCTACGTCTGGGGAGGAACCGCTATTGTCTGCTGGGTCCTGGCATACTTCGGCCTTCCTGAGCTCAAGCACCGCTCGTACCGCGAGACTGATATCTTGTTCAACCGCAAGATCTCTGCCAGGAAGTTCAAGTCTACCGTTATCAGTCTTACTGATAATGAGTAATACACCATGGTTTTCGATTCGCCTCAGAGGGGCATCATGTGCGGCCTCCAAGTAATCGTATAGACCTTGTATAATTCCTATCTAGACACTAGACACATACCCCTTAAATACCAATAGAAATAATCTAGATCTAAACTTCCTTAGCCAGTCGATACATCAATGTCCCGTGACCCAAGCTATCGTAACCGCCAGAGTTAGGGCTATAGTCGCCGCCACCGCCCTCAACCTGGGCGCTGATGTTGCGGTTGACGAATTCTCGATACTCTAATGACCAAGATGCATTCATGCCCTTCAGCTCTGCATAGTGCGAATACAGCGCTTCGTATCCCGGCCGGATGTCGAATCGAGCCTTTTCTGCGACAACCTCCAACACCCCTTCCCAACTTGTGTAGGGAGTGTACGGCACGGAATGATTTGTGTTGTACTTAGCTACGTATTCAGCCCTTTTTTGATGACAAGCTCAGCGAAATCCATCGTCTGCTGTTGAATAATTTGGCGGTCACTTACGCGTTCAAAATCTGGTGGCCGTAAGTCGAGTACAAGTCGACGCCTTGGTTCCAACCCTGCTGTTGTTGTTGTTGTATTTAACGCCGTGGCGGCAGGGGCGCAACCGCCCCTGCGGCCGACCTCCCGAGGGGTATATGGCGTGGAGGGCCGCA
>JABGMY010001019.1:0-13094 GCA_014705525.1 Colletotrichum sp. HC292
GAAGGATTTTCAGCTGTTAGGGAGTTTGGTGGTAGCCCACGTATTGCACTAACAGTGGATGCCAAGAAAAATTAGGCGAGAGGGAAGTTGAACGGACGACGAGGACGAGGACGAGGACGAGGATGGCGGCGGCGACGACGACAGCGGGGACAACGGACGACGACAAAGACAAAAGCGGCGGCGCAGACAATAGAAAAAGAGATGAGAACGAGATAACATCAACGAGAACGACATAAATCGAGAATGATTCTCGAAAATATCGCCGCTGACCTCGATTTCGGTCGCAAGCGTTCTCAACCAGCAATCATGTCACGTTCTCTTCATTCTAGATGCTTGTTCTCGAGCAATCTCAGATTTATAAGCAAGTCTGCTTGTTGCCTGTTCTCAAGATATCATGAGCTGGCGACGGTCGACCATGTGCGGCTTCGCACCCTCAAGCTCCGTCAAGCTCAACAATTGCCATCGGACGCTCGACGGTTACCGACAAGACAGTTAGCTCAATGTTTCCCTTTTCATTTATCACGTTCGAAACTTGTACATAATGATTGTGTCCCGTTGGTGCCTAGCCAGAAAGATTCTGTGTGCGGTCAAACTCTCATGTCAATTAAGCCACTACCTCTTCAGTCACGCCACGTCTTCTTCCCTTGACCAAACGCCGTAACGGTGAGCTCGGTGAAGAAGGCGCCTGTCAAATATCGAATCTTTCTCTCAAGGCATGCTTAATTGCAATAACCGCTCTGGTCGCTCACATGGCTCACCCACCTTTCTCGTAAAGCCTTGCTCCATAGACCTAATAGAACGGTCTGTTTGCAAGGTGTCGAAGATGATTTTTGGACATGAAAACACGCTCGAGCCAATGGTACGACCGTCCCAGAGCCAAACCCTGTCCGAAATGTGGAAAGTTTAGGTAACACCACCGGAACATGACCGAGTCCCAAGACAGCCCCAAGAGCAAAAAACACTTTGATTGGATGTTTTTTGGGCTCATTTCCTTTTGCTCCACTCGGTCTAACGTCCTGCCGCTCCGAAAATGACTCAGGCCCCTCCCAGATTCTGCCAGATGGCTGGGTCATGGCCAGCGTCACCGCCCTTCAGAAATCTATATATACGTCGACAGACCGCGCAGATTTACTTGTTTTCCTCTTTCTTCTCCAGCTCTCTTTGCCTTTTGGCTTAGATCAAGTGTAGTATCTGTTCTTTTCAGTTTAATCTCTGAAAGGTCTCTAAGGAGACCAATCGTGATTATTCTTATTTTTGGTCTTAGGGAAGAGTCCTCTGTGCTTGCACATGACTCATCCCACAGTGTCCCTGGTATTACACTGCCTCCAGGCGACGCGAACTCTCTTTTTTCATTGTGCGCTCTGGCTTGTCCAGGGTTACAGCGAAGAAATTTTGTTGGGCTGATAGCCCATGTGCCGACCGGATGTCGGAGATGGGCGGAAGAAAGTGGACATGAATTGAGCACGGACCATGGCTGAACCGTTGGCATTGCATGAGATCGATGTGGATTCAATGGAAAAGCCTTCGCCTGGCCTCAGATTTTCGCAGAACATATGCTGTCCTAACAGGAAGTCCCGTTCTGAGTGTTCTGATGTACGCGGCAGTTTGTAAATAAGGTTGGTTTATGTGACAGTGACAACAGCAAGTCAACTACACAGAATTAATATCAACACGTGCGTCGAGTTGTGGTGCTTGGCACCTGTCTGGCGAATACAGAAGTTGGATGTTATCAATCATCAACTTGCCAAATTTGGCAAGTTTACTTGGTAAGGCATCTGGGCCAAAAGGAGATCCTGCTATCTCACCGCAGAATGTTAACATCCGCAGGGAACTGTTTGATAACGGGATTCTGTAGTAAAGACTTAAGGATATGAATTTCCTGTGAGAAAGCGTTGGTGTTCCTGCCATTGCTCCTCCTCGGCGAGATCATGATCACCATTGGTGTCTTTGGTCATTTTGCCGGTGATTCAAGTCACGAAGAGCATCTACTCAGCATCCCTTCTCGTTCTTGGCGTGTTGTTAAAAGCCGTGAACATTTGTTCTAGGTTCGCCTTGCTCTTGATACGACGCATCGCAGTTCAAGTTGCTTGAGTACGAGTTGACGCCAACGTAGCATGTCTCCACGTCGGGATCGACCCCCATGCTGGCATCTCATCACACCGAACAGAATTTCAGCACACCTTGTCATCCCCGCTTGTCCTGCTCTAGTTATTCATTTAGCGAAGGGCCTCGAGAACGTGAGATGGATGCGGAGGCAGTACGTCAACAATAGGAACTGGTCGGATTCATGAAGAAGTCTGCTGACTGTGATTTCGGCGAGATTGACCAGCCTAGAAATGCCTGCAAGCCATTTTACGCCCAACGTCTGCGGCCTTAGAGTCCGTCACATCTTCGCGCGGCTATTCGTGTCGAATGAGAACCCGCGTTTTCGGCAACGAACTGTCCACAATTACCAATTTGGAGGATGAATGCAGTGGAAGGCGAGCGTATACACACCAACAGGTCATGCGTCACACATCCTCATGCATCAGCCGAGAAGACAGAGGCATCAAATAGATGGCTGCCGCTCTCCAAAGCGGATGAGATGGGCGTCAACATTCGAGCGCCGCCTCAGCGGCATCCTATGAAGAAACATGGCGCAAGCGAGGCGCGCCAACGAAGAGCCTACTCATGATGTAGTATGTTCTCAACTTATCGAGGTCCTAAGACCCCGTAATATCAGAATCTCAATCCAAACGATTATGGAACAGCGCGGAAGTTTTCAATCTCCTTAACGCCCGAGGAATGCTCTTTTTAGCGTCTCCATATATACCTTTCCTCGCCAGAAATCCGCAGACGAAAGCGGCCGTTTGAGTAGAATAGTTTCAACCTCCTACTCTGACTGGCTGATTTTGAGCGGAAATTAAAAGGAGCATGTCTCGGGCGTTAAGGAGATGCATGTCTCTGGTACATGTAGCAGAAACAAAGATACGTCTGAGGAGTCACCTCTATGTCAACGTTAGGAGAGAACCGTTCGAGGAAACCCGACAACAGAAAAGCCCTGATCACGCTTTCAGGTAAAACATCAGGCCATAGCGGCTGCTTAATGTTTAACGTTGTTGCGCTTGTTTGAGACCAGAAGCCTAGCTTTAGCGAGGCGACCTGGCCAGGCTCGATTATTCTCGCTTGACATTAGTTTGTGACTAATACGCAGTAATTACAAGATACACGCGGAAAAGGCATCACCATTTCTATGCCATCCCTAATTTGCGGGGCCATCACACTTTATGTGATAGAGGCGTTTTCGGCCGTACTCAAGCCACGTCCGCCAACGCTTTCGTGAGTATGCACTATTACTGACTTGCAAGTTTAGCCAAGCGACGATGTTGGTGCTGAAGTTTCCTTCATACCAGCAGGGCCTTGAGCTGAGCAGGTAGTAGACATCAACGCAATATTCTCAGCCAGCCTCGTAACATTGCGGCACCCTGAGTCTGTTCGTGAGGTAAGATTGGGAAGTAGCTCGTATGGGTGTCATCTGTTTGCGGACTCGGTATTTCCGGGCGACCATGAAGTTATAACCAGCTCCGAGTTGGACTATTAGTAGCCACCCACCCACGTCTGTTGTCGGACTCTGGCTGTGAACCAACGCAGATCGTTTATCGTCGCGAATCAAGAAAGAACAAAACCAAAAGCACATTCTGAGTTTTGCGGAACTCCCTTCAGATCACACCATGTCTGCGAATGCTACTGCCAAAGTTGATGCGATCCTCCAGGCGCTGACTTCGCTTCCTGCCTTCGATTACGGTGCCTAGAGAATCATGTGCAGAAACTTCTTGGCGTCGATGCAAATTCTTGGAACAGCATCTCTTCTGCCGACCTGTACGGAGAAACTCCCACGGCCGGTGCGTTCACCAACATTGTGCAACGCTTCAAAGTCCAGACCATTGCATTAGGCATATCCCGCAACAACCAATACGGCTTCAGCGGCACGGTTATAATGGTAAATATGAAAACTCCAAACTTCAGTAAATTATCTTAGCTAAGATGAAACAGAATGGTATCCAAGATCGTCTAGCTCAGACGTCTGCTGCCTTGGTCGTGCCAGTTTATCGGACACACCTGGAACAGCACATGGCCGCCAACGGCGCTCAGTATACAGTTGATGAGCTTGCCCACAACCAGGACTTTGGCGTGGCTTTTCTCTCCAAGATTTTAACGGCCGATTTTATCAACGATTCTCTTATTGCCAGATTTAAAGGCCAGGCACAATATACCGAAGCAATTGCCTACTTATACGAGCGTCTTCGACCGAGCCTGATCCAGCATCCTCCCACGAGCACCTTCAATAACAGTCTTGCTGGCATACAGATGCCTGTGTCGACAGTATCCATGAACAGTCTACCAGACATCGCAGGATTTCATCAAACTGTCACAGCTAACACCGCACTCTCTACGGCTGGTAAGACCAAGGAATTCCTTGATACGTCGTCCCCCATCGTGTGGTTCAGCAATGCCCTCCTCCAGGAACCACAATTCCCATCCATCGGAGAGGCTTGGGCAAGCGAATGGATGGCGAACACATATGCAACTGCGGTCGTCGGTACTTTGATTACTTCGGACGAGACTACGCAAGTACCTACCGCGTCCGACGGTCCCCCGCCAGTTTTTGTCACTTACGGCGACAAGCTGTGGCAATGGATCAAGCTACAGCAAGCCAATGGCTATGGAGACATTTTCAATGTTACGCAATCAGAGAATGAGAAGTTGGTACCGCCGTTCGGCTGTTTTGCGCCAGGCACAATAATCGCTACAGCCTCTGGGGACGTTTGCATTGAGGCATTGGCACCCTTCACCAAGGTGCTGACCAGAGCTCCTGACCGTTACAGCTGCGTATCATCGGAGAGAGTCGAACACCCAACGAAGTTCCCATGCCCGGGAAAGCCACATATGGTAATCCAATTGTACGGCTTCAATGGAGAGAGCCCATTCGTCAGCGAGGGCCATGTATTCTTCACCACAGCTGGGCCCAAAGCGATGAATCCAGGCATTGCAGTCCTAGAGAACAGTTCTGTCAAAGTGGGCAAACTGCAGCTAGGTGGTGTTCTCCTTCGTCTCAAGCCTGATAGGTCTGGATACGACAGGATCGAGATCAAGTCTTTCACACGCACTGGAGCTAAGTGCAGCACTATTCATGGGATCCACTTTACCAAGAGCAGCGACGGAGGCCACAAATACCACGCCAACGGATATTGGGTCGGAGAGAACTATCCGGAACTCACCATCAGAGGGCTTTTGGAGAGACACCAGAAGATGACGCTGGCTGATCAACAGTCCTTTGCCAAGCAAGTGTCCAGCCTCCCGGCCACGTTCCGTCACGTTCTGGGTCCAGTAGTGTACGACACTGTTCAAAGGTTCTTCTCTAACCTCGGAGTTCCTACCCAGGTCATGTCCAACTCCATTCATGCCCGCCGCACGTCGGCCAACAATCTGCTTAGCGCAGTTGAAGAAGCTGGTCACCACCATATGTCCATCGGGTCCGTCGTTGCGAACTACAAATTACTGAACCATGACAAACTGCGAAGCTCTCGGTTGAATCTGGATACTACACATCCTCAACACGCGAACATTGTGGCTGAATTGAACGGAAACATCAAACTGTAAGGGGCTGGCCCCTAGGCTTGTTCAACGTAGAGGTGCCGTCGATTGACTATTCTAAGCTGAAGAAGGAAGAAAGGACTTTACAAGGGTAGGCACCTAACAGCGGTGAAGCAGGCCGGGTTAGGCGGCGTACTGCGGCAGAATAGTGGGTCCAACGGAGCCGGATCTCGGTAACTGCTCCGGCGAAGCCGGAGATATCAATCCGGGCTCTAGCCCGTGACACAAACTACCGGATGTCAGCCTGTGTCATGGTGCTATTGTTACAGGCGGAAGTCAGGCTTTGGCCAGCAACGTGTCGATGTCTCATTTGTCTGCGCAGTGGTCCACGAAGCTAGACGGACAGCCAGGTCTGTACCAACATGGCGTTCTTCGCTCCATATACCACGGAAAGGCAGCTTTGGGATATGTTGCGACAGGCCCAGCCGAGGTCACAGACCTGGCGGAGTTGAGCTCAATTACTCCTGTCATGGCCGTGTCTGACGCCAATACCTACAATGTCGACTTCGGACCGAAGGTTTTTGCCAATTCAGCAGACGCTGTGTCGGCTCAATATACCGATGCAGATGGATGGCAACCGTTCTGGAAGCTGTCGATTGGAATTTCACATGATGCTTCGTCAGGCAGCATCAAGGTTGTCCTGTCCATGCCCGACTTGGATCAGCAATGGCAGAAGTTGAATGGTCCCACAGCTGCTGGAATCCCCCCATACCAGGTTCTGTCGCCGAAGTTCGACAACTCATCCTTCGTCATAACGATTCCCGTCGAGGTTCGGCCAGGACTGGAAGACAGTCCTGGTCTTCTCGATACGATTAGCAAGTGGGATCTCAAAGACGCAGATGGGAAGCCCATAATCCCAGGTCCTGCATTCAACAGCTTGCACGTCTACGTCAATCTTATGACGAATGACCTCCACGGCTATTACTGCCAGCTCAATAAGACTAATATAGGGGGCTACAAAGATGGTTCTATTCGGGCTCTGGCTTCACCCGGCTCGAATCAGGCGTCCTTGATCCGACAGACCGTCAACAACCTCGTCCAAGACACCCCGGCCGTAGGCGGCTCTTTCAACGTGGCAGACATTTCTGACCCTCCGGTGAATGTTCACGCGCCGGCTTTGCCAGCGACGCAAGTCCTGGCAACCCAACTCTTCACCCGTGGAGATCTATCGGTCGCCGATCTACAAACGACCCCAGCCCCGTCCGATGCGAACCTGAACAAACTCTCGCAGCAGTACATGCAGAAAGCTGCGAATTACTGGCGTCTCGATAGCGAGATACAAGTCTTCGGCGACGATAAAATAGCCATGAAAACCGCCCTCCCTTCCAGCGGGTCACTCTCCGATCAGCTAGACTCAGACAGTCAGGCTTGGCTAGGCCAGTATGACCGCGCGCAGATGCTGCAGGCGCTGCAGCGAGATTCCACGTACTCGTCAAATTTCAGTGATTCCGATGCTGCTACGCTCAATTACTACTGGCAAGGCGGCCAGAAGGATTGTCTCTCACAGAATCAACATTTTAATCGCGTTTCAGATATTTGTGCTGGCGAGGCTTTCCTAGCGCTGACTCCTGCATTGAATGCGTACAAGCAGGACTCACAGGACTGGGCAAACAAATTCTTCAATCTTGTCTCTTCGGATGACCAGCTCAACGACCAGACCTTCGCTATGAGTCTTGAACCTGGTTCAAGCAACCTGACCAACAGGTACTGCATGATCCTATCAGCGCTAGATACACAAAACAGGCATTACGACGTCCAACTGTGGAAACTTGTGAGAAACAAACTACTCTGCAGTGTCAGCAATGGCGTTATCAGCGGAGATGATGTAAGTAAACATCACTTTCAGTCACATGTGCACGAAATTTGAGATAACTAACAGTGTGTTCCAGGCACCGGAATTCCTTCAAGAGTTCATGACCCAACTAATCGTTCAAGTTCAGTCAGGGACGAGCAGCGACCTATTCACAGAGCTGGCTATCAATATTTCTAGCATCGAGAAACAGATCCAAACAAAGATTGCCAGCGAGATAGCCGAGCAGCTGATCAACGCCCGATTCGAGCTGGGACAATGTTTCGCAGAAGCTGTCAAGGACCTTTCTGGCGCTGTTGCTATCAAGAACAAGGCCAGCTTTCCCAAGCTCATCAGCACGATGAATGAAAAAAACGAGGAAATGAATGCGGGCAACCCGGAGAAGGCCGCTTCTCAGTCGAAATTGTTGCAATACGGTGTTCCACTTCTTGGGCTTGCGTGAGTTCTGATTTAAAACGATCCCAGTTTGGATCGAAAAAATTGACATACATCTCTTTAGCATCGATGGCTACAATATGTACAAAAGTATTGAGCACCTGCAGGACTGGAAAGACTTGGACGCCGATGAGAAAGCCGAGGCAGTCATCAGCATGGTTCAAGTTGTGGTTCAGACAGGATCTGACATAGCCTCGATCTATAAGTCAATGCGCGGGAAAGATCCAAAAAGGTGTGACCAACACGCATTCTTCCTCTCTTCTATAATGAAATCTAGTCTAACAGAATTCGGCAGTTTTGATTTTAAGATTGCGTGCGTGAAATGGAACCAGGCTACAGGTGAAATAGGAGGCCATACCGTGGCGTCAGAAACCGAGGACCCGGCTACTGGAGAGAAGACAGCGACCTCAGCTCTCAACGAGGAGAAGATCGCGAGCATCAGCGCCAAAATCGAAGGCGAAATCTGTCCCATTGAGAAAAGCATGGCAAAAGTAGCCACTGCGAATGACGCGGCTGAAGACATCACTAAAACATTTGGCTTGACAGAAGCTGTTGCTAGCGTAATCGCAATTGCGGCGAACGTTTATGCAGCCGTGAGTTTATAATATCAGATCAAGGAAGACTTCAAGAATGGGGAGTCGCCAGGGATTGAAGCTTTGGTAAGTGTCATTCAGGACGAACGTTGGGATTTGGCTGTTCACGGCAGGATTTCCTGGCTAGAGCCGAATTATTGTGCTGATTTGTGTCACGATAGGATATTCTCTCTGAAATCACTACGTGCTTGCAGGTAATATCCGGGGTGGTCGAGCTCGGAGCTATGGTCCTGGGTGTTGAGTCTATTGCCATCCCTGTGGTAGGATTTGTGATCGCCGTTGTTGGTGTCGTCCTGATGCTCTGCGAGTAAGTCGCGAAAATGATATTGCATGAAAACCCGATCGGCTGACAGCAGTTCAGAATGTTCATACCACGCAAGCCGCCTGTGGACCCGGTCGTGGCGTACATCGACAGTACCAAGCCTGAGTTCTTCGATACGTTGCCGAAGCCGCCACAATTGACACTCCATTACAACCTTGCCGATGTTTCCGGAGGCACCAATCTCGCAAAGGGGCAAACAGATTCGGTTTTTCTCACGGTGACCAATCCGTCTGGCTCCTCCATCTGCTTTCGTTCTATATCGCTGAAATTCGGAGCTGGAAATGATGCCAACCAACTGTTCCTCTCGCCGAACGGGAAAGACACGGCTACAGGGACATCGCCTACCAAGGACCTCGTGAAGTATGAGCTGGTCGGTGACCCAGCCGGCTGGGCAGTCCAGGGTGCCCCTGTAGGCAATAATACCGACGGCAGTATGATGGCCAAGATCATCTCCACTGACAAAACGAATGGGAGCTCTGTTCCCCAGGCTGGGTTCCAGCTAAAGATCACTGGCACCGTCAACCCTACAGCCGGAACCGTCACCTGCAGGCTGCAGGAAGGCGCAGTCTCTCGACCTGGGGTCACTGGAATCCCCGCAGGAGATTACTACACAACACTTAGCTTGACCAAGTCTTAGGTCAGAAGTAGCGCTTGACGGTACGACCAGGAGCAGAATTTGGCAAGCCAGCTGGCACACATACACGAGACACCAACTTCTGATTGCTCTTTTTCATAGCAACAGCGCAAAATGAGAACGGGCGATCGCTTGCCGCGAGGGTATGAATGGAGAGCGGTGATGGACAATGGCTGCCCGTGGGAGTGCGGTTCGGGCGAAATGGGGTCGGCCCGGACCGGACACCGTCCTTACGCCGACAGTCTCCGGAATGCTCATCGTTCTCGCTTAGAAGCTCAATTCAACTGTCTTTTTTACCACAGGAGAGCGATCGATCCAGACCGTTCCAATGCATCACCGTTGCATCTTTAGCGTCCCCGAAATCCCACGCCCGCTTAACACCCACGCAGCCCCCAACCATCGTCGTCAAATTCGAAAAATACTGCCCAATTCTCCAGTGATCGTGCCTTAGGTGATGATTACCATCTCATGGAGTCGTCATAGACTTTACTGCTGCCTGGCCTGGCCGGTTCTGGGTGCGCTCTTTGCCATGTTGCATTAGACTTTCGCACCAGTCACAGATCGAGTTTCCCGCGTACCCATGTCCGGTCTCCCTTCACTTGGCACACCTGCTAAGGGGGGCAGTGCCCGTCTTTCCCGCCAGACACTCTAATTGCACTGCGAATCCTACGAATAGCCTTTTCCCGAGCTGCCCTTTTCCAACGGCCTTCTTCTTCTTTCCCTATCGTGGGTCAGAGTTTATATCTGGAACATGGGGGTTTAATTCTGCCCAGATGACGCTTTCTCTGCCCGTTTGATGTTACGCGGAAACGTTGATGTGAGGGGGGAAGTTTTAGGCAACAGCAAATTGACGGAGATATTCACCATACCAGCCGCTGCGAGTTCATCTCATTCTTGTTGAAAAACAAATATTTGATCTGTCAGTTTTTATTCCGTGGTTGTGTGTGGGTTAGATAAGGGACCGTTGTCTCCCGCACTTCCTCTTCAGGAAACATACGAGAGAATCTGCCGATGAACTCTGGTTTGTCCACCCCCCGTCTCACACAACCAACGAGACGAAACCGCAACCGGGTCGCTGGGACGCCGCCGGCTTACAAGCTCATTCTCGCACCGGATTCTCGATCAGACCAGTCAGCCCTATGACGCTCCGTCCGGGCCCGGAAGTGCTCACCTTCGCGCTCGAGGACTGGCCGCGCAAGGACGGGCCCAGCACCCGGGCCAGCAAGCCCAAGGTGCGGACTGGGTGTATCACTTGCAAGTATGTAGTCGTCTCAAAGATTGGGACATGTTCTTTTCAATGTTGACGTTTTTTTGGCAGACGCCGCAGGGTAAAATGTGACGAAGCGAAGCCGACATGCCAGAACTGCGTCAAGCGCAAGGTCCCGTGTGAGGGATACAAGACGGAGCCGCGGGCATCGAAGACGCCCCCGAAGCAAGCGGTGCGGTCTCCGAAGGGCACGGTGGTGGCCATCTCGCCGCGGCTGGTCGAGCCGAGCTACGAGGGCTTGGTGTTCACCAGCCAGCTCCAGAGGGACCACTTTGACCACTGGCTGTGGTTCGCGGGCGACACGCTGGTGTTCCCGTCGGAGCTGATCACCGAGACGATACCGCAGCTCGCGCGGTCCGACGCCGGCGTGAGGAATGCGGCGTTTGCCATCGGCGCTGCGTCGTTGGGGAGTTTCACGAGGGAGCAACGGCTCAGGGGAAAGGGGCCGTATTATTCCGATGCGCTCAGGTACTACAATCGGGCGTTGCAGCTCACGGCGGCGTCGGCCACTACGGAAGACTCGTTTACGAAGGTTCTCATGACGTGTCTTTTGTTCTTCATGTTTGAGGCGTTGCAAGGGGATAGGAAGGCGGCGTTGATTCACTTGAATCACGGGTGTCATATCCTGGACCAGTATGAGCGACGGGTCGGGCGGAAGAGGACGCCGCTGCTTGAGGCGATAGTTGCGAACTTTCAGCGCCTTACGATGCAGTCGTGGAGTCATGGAGGAGATCATCCCGTCGAGACTGAAGAGCATGTGCCGTGGTGCTGTCGAGGGAGGATGAAGCGGTATGCTGTGGACGAGATGCCGGAGGTGTTTGATACCCTCGACGAGGCACATCGCTGGTGGGAGATTACGCAGCATCACGTTATTCATCATGCGCCACTGTTGATAGGGTTCCGGGTTGAAGGAACGGGGAGCAAGTCGCCGGCAGCGTATCACTCGACACAGAGCTTGCCCATTTCGTCCGAGAAGGTCAAGGAGCATGCGAAGTTCATTGAACGCTGGCGAGCGAGATTCTTGCCTCTGGTGGAGGCGCCAGAGAAGCACGCCAAAGACCAAGAAGATCGGGAGCGGCTGAAGGCCCTCGGTCTCCGCATTCACAGTACATATCTGTCCGTACCAACCAAGACCGCAAATTACACGGACTGGGAAGCACTTACATCCTTGACGCCCGCGTTCAGGGAGGTTGTCACGCTGAGCGAGAAGTTTCTTGTCATTCAACAACGGCACGCGAAGATGGGCGAGGTATTCACGATGAACAGCATCAGTCCCACGTGGCCCCTTGGCGCGGCGGCCATCCTGTGTGCCGATGACGACGTCAAGGCGGACGCGATGAGGCTGATGCGCCGGTTCCCTCGCCGGGACGGGCTTTGGGATACGCGCACGTATGTCACGATGCTGGAGGGCGTCCAGCGGGCGAAGGAGACTATTCGGAGCCGTGTTGGGGAGAAGAACGAGGGGGATCACATATTTAGTTACGAGGTTGTGTACGATGAGACGTCCATCTCGTGGGTCAAGGCTGTGGAGGATCCGGCGGTTGTTGGGCGTGATGCGTTGGAGTACAAGATCGAGATGCCGTGAGCTTTTGGAAAGACCGAGGCATGGAATCGATGGTTGCCGAGACCTTTGAGTCTGCTGGCCCGGGGTTGAGGAAGGTATTGATATGGTTAGGCGCATGGGAGGAAGGCTTGGTAGGTGATGGTAGCTAAAGAAGAAAGGGGTGATACCGAATGAATCATGAATTCTTTCCATACTTGGCATCGTTCTTCTGTCATGTAGGTCACAGTTTCCGCCATACAAGATAGCAAGAGCAATTTCGGACCGATAAGAACCACGAGAAGGCAATGTCGATGAGGCAGGGCAACAAGTGCAGAAACAGCGGAGGCTTCAAAGCCTTGTCATGGAAGGAATGAGGCTCAGGAGCATCGGCAGGACTGGCGGTTGGAAGCCCTCGGAAGATGAGCGGGAAGGAGTGAGCGCGGATAAACCAGACCACAAGCACAGCAATAGGGAGTGCCTGCTGATAGGGGAAGGCGGGAAGAACATCGACAGGAAGTAACAACGAGGTATGGCGGAAGGCACGTCGTCAGGAAAGAGAAGCGAGGTGAACAACAATAATAACCACGACCTGACGACGTCCGTCTCTTGGAACCTCGTCCCGACATCATCACCATTCTCAGCACCGCCAGCTTCTATCAGCATTCAACCAGACACAACCACACCACATCATCAGCTCTTCTCTTTTGGATTACTACATTCATCACCCTTCTCACATCAGCCATGGCAGACAATCAAGACGCGGCTGTGACAAGCAACGAAGACCACAATCCACCGACTACCGCAACGCCTGCAACGCCTGCAACGCCTGCAACGCCTGCAACGCCTGCAACGCCTG
>JABGMY010001024.1:0-29053 GCA_014705525.1 Colletotrichum sp. HC292
AGGATGGCGATGACGATTGATGGAAGTGCGCTGATCATGATGGCGGTGGTGGGAGAAGAGGTGATGCGTGTTGGGAGGGAGGGTGATCTCGAGGGCAAGTGGTTGTTTGGGGCAGTTGGGGGGAGCGTAAGTTTGGCTTGGGGGGAAGGTTTACCATACCCTGCAGTTCGTATGTATGCCTCTCTCTTTCTCTCCCTCGCGAATGTCCCGCCTTTTGGTTCCTGATCCTGAGAAGAGCTGGCCTCGCGACCTTAACGTGGTTCGCGGTATGACTTGATGGCGATCGCGCAGATTACAACATGTTGATGATTGCCCGACAGCAGGGCGAGCAAACTGCCTACCAGAAAGAATGGACAAGATGGAACGATCGCGGAAGATCTGGAAGACGACAATCAATCAGGCAAGCTAGATGCCTATTTTCGCGTTCAAAAGTATCGCGAGACGAGGATTTCGGGTCGGTCAGTGTCGCTGATGTGGTTCTGACGCGTTATCCTGTCGCTTCTATCCGTAGAAAGGGGTGGTTTTTTTGATGGTGAAGGAGGAGAAGCGGGATGAGTTGTCGCTGGGGAGGAAAAGTTGGTTCTTGTTTCGCTGTGGCCTGTCCAAAGGGAGGCAGGTAGGTAGCAAGTCACTTTGCGGCCGTAATTCTGAGGCATGAATTTCATGGATGGGTCCAAGCCGGGAAGGAGCCACAGGCCACGGGCATGACTTGCCTCTGGGCAGGGCCCCTCGTGCCTTCCCGCTTACGGCGCGCAGAAAATGAGCCAGTGGCTCACACAAAGCCCAGGATAGGGCCGGAGGCAGGTGCGGCAGGCGCAGGCCGCTGAGACTTGCCCCAATTCAGACACATTGGGAACCTGTGGAAGGTTGGGTACTTCTGAATCAAGGACAATCACGACAAACACGATGGACACTTATTCAAATGGCATCTTCTTTGACTGTACTGTGTTATTTATTGGGGTCTGGGCTAAAGTCTGTTTTGCTCTGGAGTCTGTACAATTCGTGACGCAACGAATGCCACATATCGCGGTGGCACGCTGTGCGGAAAGAGCACCTGCCTTCATGTATCCGTCCGTATGTACATGGCTGCGAATACCTTGCCGCTGGAGTCAAACAGGTCATTTGGGTCGAGCCAGGGCCATTCCAGCCCCTCCAATGCGCTCCCGCGTGTCGCGGTCCAAGATGAACCCCAGTCCCGTAGGTCTCACCGCCTTTCGGAAGACGGAGGTTCAGTAGTGCCGAGCCATGACATCGTCCAGTCCAGGTTGCTGTAAGGTACCCACCCCAGCATACAGCACTTCACCTCACTGGCCAGCGGAAGCATCCAGGAAATGTGGCTCGACGGCTTTTGAGGACACCGATGCTGGACCCGTGTACGTACCTACAGCATCACAAAGCGCAAGCACCTCGTCAACTTCCAGCTCGATCGCAACAACCGATTACAGTACAATCGATTGAGGCCGTAGCGTAACTCCTGCCATAGCTACTACTCGTCTTGGCATTGGCTTTATGCGACCTGTCCACTCGCAGCCCCAAGAGATACCAGCTCCTCCAAGCTAGCTAGAGCTGTGAAGCTACCCCCACCATCACCATCGCCATGGCAGCGAAGGGCCACTCGCTGCGCGATCGCCAGATCTGTATGTCGCATGCCCATTTCCTCACGACCTTCTTTGTGAGCTGTATGCTGATTTCTATTGTGTTGTAGCGGCGCTCAAGAAGCTCCTCAGCTTGAACGACAACATCAACGAGAATGAAGCCGAAACTGCCCAGACCAACGGCGGCGCACTTGGTCCCGCTGGTACCATCATAACCTCCGATGGCGATCCCCTTTGGAAGGTCCTCGTATTTGACGACCTCGGCCGAGATGTCATCAGCAGCGTGCTCCGTGTTAGCGACTTACGGGCGCTGGGTATCACCATGCACATGTATGGCAAGCTGTCGTCGCCGCGCCCCGCCTTGATATACTAACACAGCGACAGGCACATTGGATCTTCTCGACACGCTATCCCAGACGTGCCGGTCATCTATCTTGTCGAACCCACGCCTCAGAATCTACAAAACATCACGAACGACCTCCAGAAGGGTCTCTACACTCCCGCCTACCTGAACTTCCTCTCCTCAATCCCCCGACCTCTGCTCGAAGACTTCGCAGAGCAGACCATCACCGCCGGCACGTCCGATAGCATCGCCAAACTGATGGACCAATACCTAAACTTCATCGTCGCCGAACCAGACCTATTCAACCTGGGCATGCAACGAGATCACACATACTGGGCGCTCAACAGCGCCACAACACAGGACGACGAGCTGGACAGAGTGGTGGACAGGATTGTCAGTGGTCTTTTCAGTGTCATTGTGACCATGGGTGTCATTCCCGTCATCCGATGTCCCAAGGGGGCTGCCGCCGAAATGATCTCTGCGAAGCTCGATCGTAAACTGCGCGACCACATCCTCAACTCCAAAGAAAACCTCTTCTCCTCCAGTGCCCGTCTAGCATCAGCAGGCACTCCGACGTCCCGCCCCGTCCTCATCATTCTCGACAGAAACGTCGATTTAATACCTATGCTTTCTCATTCTTGGACATACCAGTCTCTGGTCCACGATGTTTTGAACATGAAATTGAACAGAATCACAATAGAGACGCCTGTAGACGAGAGCAACCCTGCGAAGGGAACCACCAAAAAGGCTTACGATCTGACATCCAGCGATTTCTTCTGGACAAAGAACGCCGCCGTGCCATTCCCGCAAGTAGCCGAGGACATTGATGCCGAGTTGACGAGGTACAAGGAAGACGCGGCCGCCGTGACGAAGAAGACCGGAGTGACGGATCTGGAGGACTTGCAGAATGATACCGGTGCCAGCGCACAACATCTCAAGGCGGCCATCACCCTCCTGCCAGAGCTGCGCGAACGCAAGGCAGTGCTCGATATGCACATGAACATCTTGGCGGCTCTCTTGACCGGCATCAAGAACCGCCAGTTGGACAACTTCTTCCAGATCGAGGAGGATGTCATGAAGCAAACGAAGGCACAAGTAATGGAGCTTATCAAGGACAGCACCAAGGGAGATCAGCCCGTCGATAAGCTGAGACTTTTCGTCATCTGGTACCTCAGCTCCGAACAAGAAGTTAGTCGAACCGAGTGGGAGGGTTTTGAGAAGGCCCTCGCCGAGGCTGGCGCAGACACGACGTCTCTGCCCTACATTCGACAGTAAGCCACCTGCATATCACACGAGTTACTATGTACTGACCGCAATCTCAGAGTTCGTGCTACCACCAAGATGACCCAGCTCACCACCATCTCCAACCCTCAACAAAACCAAGCCGCCTCCTCCGACCTATTTGGCCGCTTCTCCTCCATATCTAACCGCCTCACCGACCGTCTCAAGGAAACCGGTGTACCCACCGGTCTCTCGTCCAACTTCGAGTCCCTTATCGGCGGTATCAAGAACTTCCTTCCCGCCAACCGCGATCTTACCATCACCAAGATCGTCGAGTCCATCATGGACCCCTCTACCGCCGCGAGCTCCGCTATCGCCAAGACGGAAAACTACCTTTACTTCGACCCCCGCTCTGCCAACGCCCGCGGCACTATGCCCCCGCCAAGCTCCATCCGCGCGGGTGCCGGCTCAAATGCCCCAGGCGGTCTGCCAGGACAGAACATGGGCCAGACTCCCGGCAGCGGCGCCAGCTTCGGCCAGCGTCGTCAAGGTTACTCGGAGGCCGTCGTCTTCACCGTTGGTGGAGGCAGTATGGATGAGTACGGTAACCTGCAGGAGTGGGTCGAGAGAACGGGCGGCGACCGCGCCAGGAGGCGGGTCGTGTACGGTAGCACAGAGATGCTCAATGCTGATGAGTTCATGAAGCAGGAGCTGGAGAGGTTGGGTAAGGAGGTGGCGTCTTAGCCGTGGGGTGGGCAGTCACGACAATGAGCTAAGCGAGTTTTCTCCATTGTATCTACCTATATTACCTTACTGCACCCTGGTTTACGAGTTGAAAAGAGTAAATACGATTCCCAATGTCGTTCATATCCTTGCAGCTTATGATGCGCTCGGCTTAAGATGTGATTCCAGCGGTCCGTTGGCCGCTGCTTTCTCCCTTCCGGCTTCATGTGTCTGATCTCTGCCCGTATTGGTGAGCTACACTTGTCTCGTGTGTTAGTGACCCAGGGATATCTCTAGATCCAAAGACTGGGTATGTAGAACTGACTGCAAAAGTGGCGCCAGGCTCAAACGAGGCTATTTAAGTAGCTAACGCAAGACAACCGACTATCAGTTGTGACAAAATCCAGAGAGCGAGCTCGGTCTCTGCAAGACTGCAGAGACTGTACAACACGGACAACCTGCCAACCTTCAAGAGGCTCTCGTTCTAGCCGCAGGCAATGATTTCCACCAGCAACCCACGCCCGTTGCTTTTCATTACTTCCGGTCGAGTATCAACACAGAACATACCCGCGACAGCATGAAGACTGGGATGATAGTTTCAATATATCGACGGGTTGGAAGGCTATGCAGTGGTACGGGCTTTCTCACCGTTTCGACTTAAAATACTTCTCCAAGGCAATCATCATTTCTGAACAGAACAGGTTGATGCGAGCAATCATGCCACTTTTTATTTGTAGAAATTCCACTGAGCTCTGGCAAAAATATCCCCCACTGGAAACCAATCTCTTGATGGCAAAGTTTGTGCTCGAAACGGCTTTCTATGTCCGTCTCATGACGTGGGTCAGAGGCCGGCCAAGAGTCGCATATAAAGAGCACCCCCGTAGGAAAGGTATGCGCTCCATGACACACCATCACCCGTTTCCATCCCTCGGAACGTTGTTCTATCTCAGTCACAATGCTACTCGATGATCAACCGAGTCTGTTCGCCAGGCACACCATATCACGATATCTTCAGCTCTCATTCAGACAGCTGTTGTTCGTCACATTCTCTCTCGAGAGTATTACCTCAAGAATAATACAACAATTCCGTTGATCAATCCGCCTTTTCTGACGAGCATCATGACCACATGATCTCCCCTTCAGATTCGAGCATTGTAAACGATACAATGACCTGGTGATTGGCCGAAGCGTCTAAGCATTTGTGAGAATGCTGTGTCGAGATGACTACCGAGAGCTTCCACGCACACAGACAGCCTCTTCTACTATAAATTCGCCATCACATCAGCGTCTTAGTATTTTTCAACCGCAGACCCAGTGTCTTGAAAAGTTCCATTACCAAGAAGCAATCCACTAGGATATTGCCACGATCCTTGCAGCGTTAAGCCACGTACAACCGAGTTCAGAAGACAGACTATGATCATCACGAGACGAACGCGTGGGTATCTGTGTCGTCCGGGCGCGTATTCATCGGGGACCTCTGCGAGTAAAACAAACCAGTTTCAAGCGACGTCGACGCCTCACGCGCTCAAAGAGGTGGCATTCATCGACATGCCGTCCTTTTCAGCCTAATTTTCTCCATCTCTCATTGCTTGATCTGTGATAGCTCTAGTGAATAACCTCAGAGAAGAAGAATGCTTGAGAACCTGGTGTCAAAGATCATGAGTCTCATTGTGCTCCTATCATTGGCTTTTGTAGCCAACACCTGAAGTGGAGATTGTCTTAGGAAGAATACCTCAGACGACCAGTACTATCGCCTGCGTCTGGCGATGCCCCAAAGAAAGAAGATGTTCCGTTTTAAGTAAGGTAATCAACAACCCCTGCCACAAGTCATATTGTCACGTCCACAAGACAGCCTCGAAGCCTTGGTGAGGCAACTCTCTGCAGGCATCATTGCAACGAGTCGGCTAAATGGCTGCACAGCACGACCATCCGGGACTGTCAGTCTCAAACGTCCCGCGCAGCTGTCTTGTCGAAGCCCCGAACAGCCACGTATGAAACAGGTGCTCCGAATGGCGACTCCGTGATGAACAGAAAACTTCTCTGCAGTCGGGCTATCGCGAGGCTCTTTCTGTGCTTAGACATGCGCTAACTCTAGTACCGCATCTTACAGTGTTTCTAACAGACGGCTTTGAATGCGTTTCCATCTATGTTTCTTTTCATTTATTTGTTTATTCGGCAAAGTTTAACCCACCAATCCCAGAAATGAAGAGAAAAAGACATGTTGAGCCCACATTATCGAAAAGATGTAATTCTTAAAGGCGGGGTTCAAATCTCGAAGTTGAATCCCTCATTGTTCACCTCAGATTGCTCCGCAAGCCGTCCTCAATAACATTGTTGCCAAAAACGAGACTTTCGTAACTCGATGTACGTGGATATACTTCTCAAGAGACAGTTTGTCCAAAATTGGTGGCGTTAAAATTCTACGTTGAAGATGATTGTTTGTCGATGACATGCCCACCAGAACTTGCGTTCCAGCTATTTTCGATACTCTGCGAATCCTTTGAAAGGATAGATAAGAAAACTCAGATGTCTGAGGACGAAATAGATTGAGGTTTTCTGCCTGCCTGTCTTCGCGTTATTGAAAAAGCGCAACATGAAGCGAAACCTATATACGGGTTTGTCGGTTGATGCTCATCTCAGTCGTCGAGATATACGGCCAGTCTTCGTTCTCAGTCCGTCATTCTTATATTCCGAGTATCTTGAGCGAATCAATTTCACAGCGATATCGAGCGTCGTGCTGGAACTTTGTCCGTTTGCTGAATGCTAGTCTCATATCACTGAAGGACCCGGGCAGGAGGCCGACTCGCTTTCCACGCGATGGCACTGAAACATGCCAGGCAATCCATTGTGTTGCTCACGATCATAGATTTAGCGGTACTTCATCTCTTTAAGTCCGCATGATTTATGATTGACACGTTGATGTTAGCAACAAAAACGCACTCAACCGCAGTCATTCATTCCCTCAATTACGTCGACGGCCATGGACTGCATATACGTCGAGGTTCTCTCGGCTCTCAAAGCTTCTACTGCAAGGTGCCGCGGGCATGTCCTTCCGCCGACAAATGGAACGGTAACGATTCCCGACATCTATTCATCCCAGCGTTGACAGTCCTTCGACTCTCAGCGGCGACATCCGTAGGAAGAAGCCGGGTTTTCAGCAGTGCCGTGTCTTCATGAAGAATACGGCAGCAATACAGCGGGGACGCCGCCAATAGCCAGTCATACGGTACTCCCGAAGGCGACTTCTTCTACCGAGAGTATGTAGTAGAGAGCATGCCGTTTCTTCCGTCTGGGTTTCACGTACTCAGAAGAACCCCAGGTGTCTGCGAATTGCTATTGATCAAGAGCACCTATGTATTTGCCTGCAGCTTTTGTATGCTCACAGGAAGACGAGGCTTCTCAAATAGCTCGGCGACTCCCACCCTCTCGTGATACCATCAATGATCCTAGGCTAGATTCCACCGTCCCTAAAACGTACAACGAAGCTGCTTCTAGTATAAAAGTTCACCAGAAGTGGGAATATGGCAGCTACAACAATGAGGGGGAGGAGGCGGCGGAGGGGAGGGGATGGTTTCGAGAAAGGGACTGTTCTGCTTGATCCACTAGGGCGACAACCCATGGTCATGATACCAACTCGAAATGGGTTAACAGCGAATTACATAACATCTTTAATTCATCGTTAGGAGGTTGTTCTGACCGTATGTTGAGGAAACAGAGAACCTGATGGACGCCAGGCTAGATACACAGTTGCTTCGGCCGTGTACCGCGTGCCTCATGTGCGATATTAATGCTAATGAAAGGACAAGGCATGTTGCAAAAACGCGTTCGAGCTACACGATTTCGTTGAGTGGCTTTCGCAAGGGATGCGATCTTGCTTAAATGCTCTTCATCAGCCCGAATCATCGGCAGGCCTTGCGTATATATTGCTTCCTGGAGTCTGACCTACCGTCACCCAATATGGCCTCTGACATATCGGCAGGTCTTGGTCTATAGAGGTCCCATATGGAGAAGCTTGCGAGGTTCTAAGGTGTCTTCATAGCCCCGTATACATGTAACAAAGGCAGGGCCGCTGAGCTAGTCTACCATAGTATTCGATGGTGATCCTCCCGTAGCAACGCAAACCAGAGACAACTCATAGACGGAACCAAAGTACCACTGGAAGGTCTCGAAGTGTTTACTGCTGTCATATTAAGGAAAAAGACAAGATGTCGTCAAATTCCGTCGAGCCCGCATTCCCATGTCCTGAGCATGAGAGCCGATCCATTGGTTGCCAAAATGTTGGGCCTGACATTCCTTGAAGTCATTTATACAGCTGGAAACGGATAAATCAGGCAATTCATTAGCTTGGTCGCCCAAGTTCTAACGCTGCTTCAGTAACACACGATGCCGCGTGTATCTTTCACAACAGCGGCGTGGTGCATAAATTGAAACAAGAAAGATATGTGGGCAAGACGCAGATCAAAGAAGATGTTCTTGTTTCTTCTTCTTGTGCTCGGATGCGTTGAAAACATCTGAAATCCTGGAGCTGACTAAAGATTTACTCGCCTTCTCCCCAGAACCACAATGCTCGTCAACGCCAATACTTTTTTTCTCAACAGGTATTCGAGACTGATACACCCGCCGCAGCGAAATAGACGGACACCGATGTTGGTTTCCGTTACTAAATGATCCTCATTGCCCTCAACACCTGGATTATCTAGAGCATAGTACATAGCTCTATGCTTCCTGCTTCCTGCTTCCTGCTTCCTGCAATGGAAAATCATGAAGATGAGCTATATATCCTCCACCCAACTTTTGCAAAACTAAAGTACCATGTTAGCTCTTCGAAAAGGCGGTATAAATACGGAAGAGCTCGCGTGCATGATTCTGCCATCGGCCAAGCAGAGAATCAGTTGGGTTTCATCCATCGTGTATCCACGACCTGAGTGTCAAATCCGAAGAGATTCCAAGTTGGACTAATCTAAGCTAAAATGTGTGGACACCGAAGCTTCGCACCAGTCATCCGTCTTCTTCGGCGGTTCATTCGGCTGAACCAACTCCAGACAGAAGATGGAGGCATCAGGTCTGAGATCATTGTAACTGAGAGCGTCTAGACTTGTGGGCACGGGACAAGGGCGCCACCCAGTCGTAGCCAAAGTTGAAGAACGCTCCCAACATACACACGCACACACACACCCAGGGTTGAGGAGGCACAACTCCCCTATGAAGTGCGGCTCTATATATACGCCCAATGAAGTCAGAGCGCATCTGCCAGTCTCACCTGCTGGCTCTATATAAGAATATCGCCAAGCCGGATGTCTGTAAACAGCATCTCGAGATTAATCCAGCTAGACCCCGAATGTTATGTCCGGCAGAAAGATTGCCGTAGACTGTGAATCAACCTTAAGTGAAACTTTGAGTCGTCCCGAAGCATTGAGGGCGAGTCGCTGGTAATCTGCTCATCATCTCATTATTGTCCACGTATGAACCACGAATACTTCGAAAGCAAGAGAGAAGATTTCACATTCCACATGGCCGAGATTGGTCTAACCAGTGACGCAGCACATCGCATGGACTTTTGGCATGCCACCCAAGGTAACTAACTCCCAATCACAGAGATCCATTCGCTCGTGCGGCATGAAGTCGATTGGTAACCAAGGAAAGTTGCCTCTTTATACGCCAGTACTAGGACCTCAGCATGGGCCGAAAAGGACCTCGTCAGGTAACATTCATACTCGTCATCGGTAGAACCACCATAAATACAATAACCATCGCATAACCAGTCTATTCAACCCAATGGATGCTGACGAATAAAATACTCGCTAGATACAGAAACAAGACAAGCTCCTTAGCAACGAGCACAAACGTAGACAAGTCCTCGTAGCGGCCCCAGCCCTCGTCTCTTCCCTTGCCGCCTTACTTGCCCAGCTATTCATCTCCAATACCCGAGAAGCATTCCTACGGGGACGATTTATGACCCAGAAGCAAGATCCAAAGGACCTCGATGACATCGCCCAGGTTCTCAGTCAGATTACAGACCTCCCAGAGAACCGACCTTGGTAGTAAGCCGCCCTATCAGTAGAACGCCACGCACATCTTGACAAATCCTTCTTGTTCAAGCCACGACGGTGCCTTTATATAGTTCCAGATTCAGTAACCAGATTCCAAGACAGGAGCCGTCCAAAATGCCCCCGGTTCTTCAATTATGAGTGGACTACTACAGAGCAATCAAACCAAGTGCCAATCGTAATGCTGTGAGCACAACGTTTTGATCACGATAGCTACCCGACTTGTATTCATCGACTGCGGTCTATCTACCGTGACGTAGAACAACAACCCCATCCCTATTTGTATACTGGCTGAAGAAAATCCCAAAACGACGGTGTCAAAGGACAACAACGTCATCGAGATGGTCAACGATGCTAAGCTTGGCAACGTCGAGCTGTTGGAGCTTCTCACCCTACCTCAAGCTCGACAAGTGCGAAACTTCACGCTGGTAACTTGGCACGCGGTACAAACAATTGTCGGATGTTCAGGACTTGAAGATGCTGCTGTTTTATAGGAAACTGGGAACAGCCGACGCCATTAGAATCACGTAATCAATCAGTGGGATCAAAATATCTTCAAAAGCTTCTCTTTATTGTCTCATTTCATCATTTTAGAGTAGCCCATCTAAAGCCTCATTTTCAAACCCTGCTCTCCCACCCCCTCGTCCCGTTTATGAACGCCAATCCGGGCGCCATCCCACCGGCCCATCCAGGGCAGACAGCTGGGACAGACGCCGGAAAGGACATGCAGAAGAATAGAAAGAAACGCCATTTGGTTCCATGTTGATATCAGAGAAAAGACAAAATGCGTCAACAAAAAACGGGGAGTGAGGGAAGGGGATCCCAAGCAGCAGTGGAGGGGGAAAGGAAGAAACATCCAAATGCGTACGATCAAAACAGAGTACAAAGGTCATTAGAGTTACATCCCCTCCCGTGTCGTACTCCAAACATGATGAGAGCAGTGTAACTCTCAGAAGTCGTGTTCGCCGTCCACCTTGCCCTTTTTTCTTTCTCTGAAAGGAAGGGGCGGGTATAATGCTCACAAACTCAATGCCATCATAAAACATGCAAAATAAGGATGCGAAGATCGCTTCCGGGGAAATGGGATGCAGCCGCTCGCAGGCTGCTTAGACACCTCTGAACATGCGCACGACGAGGAACCACATGGCGCCGATGAACTTGAAGGCTGACAGGCCTGCGACAGACCACAGCACGACGGACATGTAAATGTTGGCGCGGCCGTTCTCGTCCGTGGTGCTGTTGGATGTAGGGCTAATGCGCTCCAAGCCTGCAGCGCTGAGGACGACAGCAGCCAGACCAAAGTTGGAGATCATCCAGGCCAGCACGACAACGGAACGAACGCCACGGTAGTAGTCCATCTGAGCCTCAGCCTTTTGCGCTTCCGAAGGAGCCTTGACCTCCGCAACGAACTTCGTGCTGAAGACACCCAATTCGCGCTCGTACTGGGCGTTGAGGTCGGCCTCATCGGGAAGGTCTGTCTTTCCGGAGCCATCCTTGGTGCTGACGGTCGGTAGCTTCTCGGCCTTGTCGTCACCCTTGGTACCCCAGGAAATGTCGTGAGTGTTGCAGAAAGCGTAGACATTGAGAATGTTCGTGTACGTGGGCGTCAGGAGCATATACTGGACGAACGACGTGAACATGTGCCAAGGGTCGAACATGAGGATCGAGGCGATGAACCAGATACCGTAGGTCGACATGACTGAGATGATGAGGGTGTAGAAAACAGGGTTCGTGAAGAGTTCGTTGATACTGAAGCCGTTGGAGTCGTTGACATCCTTCAGGATGGCCTTGACGGCAATGAAGACGGCTGCAAAGAGCAAATAGCTGCGGGAGGTCAGTTGGTACTCATGAAATGACGTCATCGTAAATACTCACATCATAATAAATGCCCAGAAGTAAACCATCGTGATGTAGTACGGCCCGGAACCCGATGGACGATTGCCCATTGAAAGAACGAAACAAGTGATCAAAGAGATACCGTAGAGCCAAGTGAAGACGACGCCAAGAATCTCGCCTGTCCTACCAAGCAAGTCATCGTCGCCCAGACTCGTCGTAAGAATCTTGAAGACCAGGAAGAAGTTGCCAATGGCAAACCAGGCGAAAATCATGTTGATCGTGTTGAAGACGAACTCGATGAAGAACATAATCTTGCGCAGGAAGGAGTGATCAGACCGGAAGAATTCGTAGAAGTGAGCAATAGCGTAGATGGCAGCGAAGAAGGAACCGTTCAACCAACGACGACGCTGGAGAACCAATTCCGTGACGGTGTCGGGCACGTCGGTCTCGCCAGTAGCGGACTTGACGTACTGTAAAATCCAATGGCAGTTGCGTTTCGTCACGAGCTCGAAGCAGAGAATACGATCTTCGGCGAGGTACATGTTGGACGTGAAGATACCAGCGCCTGCACCCTCAAGCTTCTCGCCAGCGAAGTACTTCTCCAGCGGACCTTGACCATTCTTGTCGTTTTGGAGGGCGACGTATCGGTAGGCGGAGAAAGCACCAGGCAAGACGGAAATGAAGCCAAAAGCGGATTCGAGGGGTTTGTCGAGAATGTTGCTCATCTTGTACTCGAAGTTCTGGGTCGCAACGAGGGGGTTGAGAAGGTGTTTTCCGCCAGTGCCCAACATGGCCTTAATCTCACCGCAAGCGCCGGCGCACATTGGCTCGAGGTCGAATGCCTTCCAGAGGTGGTAGATCGAGTTCCCACCTGGCTTGGTACCAGCGTCGATGAGCACGCAAATGTTGGGGTCCAGGACGCGGCCGAATGCTTGGAAGAACCATCTGTGTGAGTTGATCTTCTTCTGGTTTTTCTCCTTCAAGCAGAACAGCATTTGAACCGGCTGTTGCTTAGGAACCAAGGAGACAACATCGTTCTTGATCGTCATGCCGACCTGGGACGTGTATTCATAGATGTGGGCGGTGACATCCTTGTTGTTGACCTGTTGCTTTGCAATACCCTCCTGGTACACACCCATACCGGCCAACAGTGCTCTTGTTCTCGGGTTGATCTTGGCACGACCATCGCTGACGACACAGACAACAATCTTCTTCCAGGCATCTTTGCCCCACGTCTTGCTTTCCTTCCGATTGCACATGTACTCGATGTTCTTAAGCACACCAATCATTGTCCGCGCGAACAGGATCTCGTCTTCGTTGTACATGGTAACGACGATGAATAGCTCAGTATGTCTGGGCTTGGAGAACAGCTTCTGTCTCAGCGTGAAGTTGTCGTCATAAAAGTAGTTGGGATCGCAAGTGGCGGCAGAGTAGCGCATGTGGGTAAACTCATCGCGCTCGCCGTGGGGAAGCTGGTTGAGAAGTCTTGGGGGCACGGGGCAGTCGAGAACCAAGTTTCCGCGGTACAGGAGGACCTGCTTGACCGTCTTCCACCTCTTGATGCCACCGGCTGGCTGGGGCGTCGGGGCGTCTGAGTACGGGTCCTGAGGCGAGCTGTCCTGGTGAGCAAGCATCGGCCTGTTGTCATCATACTCGCTGTAGCCGGTGGGTTGGTCGTAGGGCATGTTCGGGTCTTGAGGAGAAGGTTGGTAGGGCTGGTTGTAGTAGGCATCGTGATGCGCCTCCGGGTTCACACCGTAGTCGCCCTGGTGGCTCCGTGAGTCGTAACCGCTCAAGTTATCGATTGAGTGCTAGAAGAGCTGTTAGTGCCGGCTCAATTGAGAAGCTTTGCTCATGAAACTCACTGCGGCGTTCAGTTGAAGGTTGTCGCTTGGTGTGCCGAAGCGGCCTGGCGGGGGAAGGGGAGCATCAAGGTGCTGTTGCCTCGCGTAGGGGTCGTCCAGATGTTGCTGAGACGGCTGGTTGGCGGCGTATTGGCCGTTGAACGGGTTGTCCTCCAACTGGTAGCCATGTTGAAGAGGCTGGCCTGGCGAAGGCGTGCGGTGGTAACGAGGGTCCATGCGATCGTTGTAGTAATCGTCGTCTATGGTGAGAGTAGGTTAGGTTGGTTGTCTTGAAGTTACGAAACCTGGGGCAGTCGATATTAAGAAAGCAAAAAGCGGAAACTTGTAAAGAGGAAAGGAAGAAGAAGCTTGCGCCACGCCAGTTGCGTACTCTAGTAGTACACAGTGGATGCGCCGGACAGACTGGTACTTTGACAAGAAGAGGCAATGAGATCAGATCCAGTTGGTTCGACAGTCCGAGGCAGAGGCAAGTGAAAGTAGCGTCTGCAGGGGCAAGTCGGGGTCTTTGTGTGGCCTTGGAGTGGTAGAAGTGGGATGAATGACGCCAAGGGACGATTCATAAGGGGACCAAGTTACTTGCCTAAACGATTATACGACATGGTTGCGATGGTATGGGGGGTCAATCAAAGGAACCAGTGTCTGATGTTTGTGACCAGGAGAGTCCGTGGGTGGGTATCGATATGGATCAGGTAGACAGTTCGTGTCCCCTCGGGGAGGGCGGGCAGGCGGGGGGTGTTTCTGGATGTTGGCTATGCTGCGGGAGTGCCGTGCTGTGCAGGAGTTCAGGCGGCCAGTGAGAGGGCAAGGCGCAGGAGATGGGGACGAGGTAGAGACGACTGTCGCGCAAAGATGTCGATGCGGATGCAGGTGGAAGTGTGGATAGGTCGGTACCAAGAAGAAGCTGGAGGAGGACTGGAGGAGAAGGGCAGAGTGAGGTATGGTAAGGTGGTAGGATTGGCGTGTCGGGGAAATTCCCAAGGTATCTGTCGCGGAGCGCACAGTCGCAGGTCTGGCGCCGCAGTCTCGTCGGATCGGAAACCTGGGCGGAGGGCGGGCGGTTCGACTTCAGCTGAGAGAGCCCCTATTTTTCGTCTCTGAATTTGTGAGCGAATGCCTTTTTTGGGTTTTTGGCTTGTGGTTGTTCCCCTCCTTCTGTTGTGCGTACAATACGAAGTGTGTCTGTCTGCGGGTGTCTGTGTGGGAGGCGGAGGGACTCAACTTACTGCTTCGAAGAACCCAAGCTAGGTAATCAAACAAGGAGGCAACCTTGTTGAGGAGCGGTTTGGCCGGGTCGGTGCTCAACTCAATGCGCCTGACGGGTTTCGGGGTGACTGACGGGAAGGGGGCGAGGAGAGGGCAGAGAAGGGATGGGTTCGGTCGAAGGTTGGTGGAAGCAGAGGCAGACAGACGCAGACGCAGAGAGGGATCAGGGAGATTGAGGACGAGGACGACGCTGCGAGGTTGCCGGCTGGGTAGGGGCGGTTTTTTTGGTTTCAAGCTGATTGAGCCGTATGAGATTGTCTGCAGGCGAGTGGCCGGCGGGACTGCGACTGGGATGGGGCCATGGGGGGGACGAGGGATGGGACAGGGGTGTGATGGTTGTTGTGGGAGACGACTCTTTTTTTTTCCTATGCAGTAAAGCTCCGCAGACTCTCCAGGTACCACTCACTTCCTTCAAGTCTTCAGCCAGCAGGCACTACTGACTGAGGTAATGGAATCCATTAGTTGCTATTGCTCCTTCCGCCGCAGCAAGAGCCCGTCAGCCTTGGGCTGGGAATACCGCCTTGTTCCTCCTTCCTGTCTCTCCTTCCCTTTACTGCCTCTTAAGGTACCTCACTTTCCACCAAACTGGCAACCGCTGCTCGGTACATCAGCACCTGCCTCAGCCAGTCAGAAATTGGGGATGCGCCGTTGGGCTCTGCGCTACGCAGAATAAAGACGATTTGTCGTGTTTCAGGCCCGAGAGTGTGGCGCGGCGCCGACTTGGATGCTGACTGGTCTAAAGTACATCCCAAAGCAGGATACAGAGCACTCCGTGAGGTAAGGCAGGTACAAGTACAAAAGCATCCTGGTCACTATAAATCTTGATAATACAAGAAAAGACCAATGAACGCTCATGATAAAATAAACTGCCGCGCATCACTTCTCTCTGCACATCCGAAAATTTACAAAAGCATGTCCATCAACATTGACCTCTGTCGGGTCCATGGCCATCGAGGGGCCAGCAGGTGACGTCGCTGGGGGCCTCAATGGTGGGCATGTCAGGGTCCCCGAAAGACGGCGGATGCCAGTGCAGGGCAACGACGTGGACAGGGTGCAAGACAACACCTCACTCTCACTGCTCTCCTCCCACACGACGGAGCCTGGAGGAGGAGGGGCGCAATCGCAAGAGAAAATGGACGGGCCACGCTTCGGTCCCTGCCACTCGTCGGCGGGCAAGCAGCACATTGCATCTTCAACCCTCTTGTCTCAGTCTCCTGCCCTCTGTCTGGCCATCGCAGTCCGGCTAATGCCAACCGTCGGTCTGTGTTGTCCTGTCCTGCGCCCAAAAAACAGAGGTCACAGGTCTGTCTGCCATGTCATCGGTGTCTGTCCACCAGCACGACCGCCCGCGCTGCCAGAACAAGCGTGACAAGCGACAGACAGCAGGGCATCAAATCCTCGTGGAAATAACGAAATCCCCCCCTCCGTGTGTCCCGGCAGCCGTTCTACTTCGTCCGAAAATTCAAGATGCGACCCCATTACCTCACCTCAACACAGGTTACACAAGGAACAATAGACAAGACCAAAAAAAACTAAAAAAAAAAAAGCTTGGGAGTCCTCTCGTCGAATGATCGAATCAGCCAGCGGACGCGCAAGGTACCCGCGGGTCGATCGCAAGCAAGCAGATTCCAAGCAATCAACGAGTGCCGCAACAGCCGTTCGTTGCCTATTCGATTGTTCGCGCGTTCCCGTGGTTGCATGGCCGCTGCTGGGATCCCGTTGTTTAGCTTGGGAGGGGCGACCACCAACTTTCCGAGCCATTGACAGGGTAACCGGCGTTTTCCAGTCGAGAGTGAACAGGGAACAACGGAGAGAAGACGATGAGTGGTGAGGGTGAGATACGTATCGCTGCGGGCTGCAGCTCTGCGGAGGCTTAACCTTTGCGTGTGTCCCCAAAAATAAAATTAAGAAGAAAAAAGAGACAGAGAGGCACCAGAAGGCACTGGGACAGCGATGGGCCACTCACAGCCCAGAGGGGTCGAACGCCACACTTGCTCCCCAGGTGACGACGCCTCCAAGCCCCCCCGCACACTGCACATCTTCGGCTGCATCCCCACAATTCCGTACCTGCTCAGCCTCCGTTCGCATTCAGGCCTCACTCGCGTTTTGCTGTGTCCTGTCCGCGGACTTTGGAAACCTCACGTCAGTCTTCTCGGTCTTTGCAATGCAATGCGCGGATGCACTTCACACCGAAAAGCGACCTTCGCCCTGAGTGGCCACCACACCGGGACGCTTCCCCGCCGCTGGGGCTGAATCCGCCTCAGCTACCCCTCCAAAACCTGCTGCGGTCACCACCTCAACCAACATGGATATCACTCCCGTCGTTTTCCCGTACGCCTCTTCGCCTCGCATCGCTCAATAGGATTCGCCACGGCTAGGTCTTCGGTTCCTGAAAAAACAAGAAGCAAGAAGCACGTTTCCTCTGATCATCCATATGCTTGTTTTGCCATCGTCAATCCTCCTACTCCTCCTCCCGAGGCATGTGGCCTCCCAACCCAACACCAAACGTCAAATCTGCCGACCCTTGCTGCGCGTATGATCGTCACATGATGAAAGCGTGCCAAGGGCGGTGCCGCAAGCGAGGGGTGGCGGCGGCGGCCTGCCCGGAGAGAACCTGACTTCCCGCGTCAATGACAATAATCCGATGTCTGTCGACCATGCTTTGCGTTGCCCAAAACTCAAAATAGTCTGAACTTTTTCAGCAGCACAACGGTAGGGGCACAACTGAAAGAAGTATTCTAGACTGGCCTGCTGCGGGCATCCGTCTTGTCGGCCGTCCCCCGTAAACCTTCTGCCGGTGCCAGGTCGGCCTTGGGTCTCTGCTCTCCCACAGCTGCGAACTGCATCTTTCCCGGCCTCAGCTTCTTTTGAGTTTATGCGGGCCAGCCCGAGGCAAGAAGTGCGCGTGGTATTTCGGCAATGAAGACAAAGTATGTGACGATTGCGCGGTTTGACGCGCCAAGGGCGTCGTTCACGGCCGCCGATGTAGCCAAGATCTTTTTCATCTGTTGATGTGGGAAGTCTTGCATTCCCGTCGGGGCTGAGCTTCAGAGGTAAAAGATATGAATAGAGAGGCGATCAACGGTAGCTTGTGTCACTTAGATGGGAGCTATGCCCGACTGAGTCAGGTTTCGGACGTCGTCAACTACATGCAACCCTGGCTGCTAGTGAAGTCGTTGAAGTCATTTACAAAACTCATGATAGAATGGATGCATTCCGTTGTAAAGCCATGGTGAAGAAATATCACAACCGCAGGTTTAAGCTGGCGGGTTTGGCTGACCTTGATGGCAGACCAGACCGTATATTCTGTTCGGAGATGGGTGGGACCATGTGGTTAAACATGTACCTTTAGCTGGCTTGACGCTCACAATTCTAATATACTAGTTTCTCAAAGTTGCCGAATTCGTGATACTGCCCAGGAGAAGACTAGCCCGCAGATGATCATCACAGAATGGACACCTCAACAACAACAACAACAACCTCAGGGATCAAGACCCGTATCCTCATCATATCAGACACCCACGGCGCAAGCTCCCTCCCAGGCTCCCAACCGCTTCCCCCAGTCGACGTAGCGATCCACTGCGGCGACCTCACCGAAGAATCCAAGCTCGTCGAGTTCCAAAACACCATGACCCTCATGAAGAGCATCAACGCCCCCCTCAAGATCGTGATAGCAGGGAACCACGACTGGACGCTCGACACCCCCATCTTCAAATCTAAAATCGCAGAGATCCCCCCGCCCGTCGACATGGCCCTCGTCCACGCAGAATACGGCACCTTCAACCAGGCCCGCGACCTCCTCCTCTCCTCCGCCACCGACATCACCTTCCTCCAGCACCAAGGCACGCACCGCCTCACCCTGCCCAACGGCGCCCGCCTGACCCTCTACGCGAGCCCCTTCACGCCGTCCACCGAGGACTGGGCGTTCCAATACGACCCCCGCGAGGAGGCGACCCGTCAATGGGATGTCGACGACGACGTGGACGTCGTCGTTACCCACGGCCCACCGCACGGCGTGCTGGACCGCACCGCCGGCGGGGAGCGGATCGGCAGCGCCGGGCTCTTCGCGGCGGTACGACGGGCCAAGCCGCGCTTGCACTGCTTCGGGCACGTACATCGGGGCTGGGGCGCGAAGCTCGTGCGCTGGCGGCGCAGCGAGGGGGCCGCGTTGGCTGATGGCTTGGCGGCGGGCGAGGGACCACCTGAACCTGCTGCTGCGTCCCATTTTGCGGATATCGATCACGAGAAGAGTCTTGCTGTCGAAAGCCTGGCGGGCTTGACGCCGGGCAGGTTTGACGGGGTGGATGTCATTGCTGAGAAGAGGCGGAAGATGGAGGAGGGGCTGCGGAGGGGGTACTTTCCTACATCGCACTGCGCCGGCGACGAGCGCCGGTTGATTCCTGGGGAAGACACACTGTTGTGAATGCTGCTATCAAGGGAGATGGCGAGCAGCCGCAGCACTTGCCGTGGATCGTCGACATCGAGCTTCCCAGGGCTTCATGACGGGACTCACGGGAGGTCTCCCAAGTGTGGCGCAAATAATACAACGGTACAATGCTTAGTACACGGTACACCGGGGAAGGAAGGAAACAAAGACAAGCTAAGCTTGCTGTGGTAGTCGCCGGCAGGGGTGGCATGGATATCACGGCATGAGAAGCGCGTTTTTGACGAGCTCGCAAATCGGAAGACAGAGCAAGGCGTTTGAAATTGGCGAAATTAAGAAGGAGGTTTCGCGGCCGCTGGGGCGAAGGTCCACTGCAATCACGCGGGAGAAACAGGGGGGGGGAAACGGCCTAGCGGTGATTTTTTGCGACGATATCACGATCATCAAACATGACACACGGCTTTAAAATTGAGTGAGGAGAAATTTGTGGTTCAGTTTACCAGTCGAAAGAAGAAAGGATTGCGCTTGCGAGAGGTTTGAATGCGAGTAAGACTCGGCCTCACATCCCTAACGCGGGTTTGTCGCTCCCGTTGGCAACGACACGCGGTGTTTGATGATGATGTCTCCTCCAGACTTCCCAACACAATGGGCAGCCCGCAGGCAAACATCCATCCTCATTTCTTTCATCAAACAAATGAGAGGGTGGATTGCAATGCGCAAGGGCCACACAGGGTCTGCTAGGGGTCTCGCTCTTCTACCTTATCTGCCCTAAGACGTCTTGAGATCGATTCCTTTGCATGATCTCCGTCTAGGGTCGCGCTGTTGTCCCACCCTACTGTAATTGCGCTTGCAGGGCACGAAGTGCTAGGCTAATGCTTCATAAAAAACTGATGCCTCGGTTGATTGTGTCACAGACTCCCGTGAGAGACCCGCGCTTCGGAGCATTTCTCTGGAATATGGGGCCGGCGCCGGTTCGGGATAGTCAGTCGCCAACGACACTGGTGTAAGTCGGCGCGGGGAAGAGACAGGATACCTCTGAAATAGAAAGAATCGCGGCGCTTACTTACAGTGACAACTTACGCCGTAAAGCAGGAACGAGCACTTGGCGCAAGTATTGTGATTATGTCAGGAAAGACCTGAGCGACTTCTCCTTCTGTGAATTGATGCTACTTTTTGAAGGCAGTCGTGGAGGGCTGCATTATGCCAGATATGAACGAAGTGGTCTTCATCTCTGCCGCACGTCGTGTCCATTGTCGTCCAAAGTCATCCATCATCATTAGCCATCACCCACCATCGTTCATTGTACAGAATGCCCCCGGGTTACCCCCGCGAAAGCACTCGTCATGAGCCTCGACAAAGGAAAAGCAGTATTGCGTGATGATGACCTCCTCGGTAATTGTAATTCTGAATACAAAGGCTCTGAGAACAACGACACGCCTCAAAGTTCTGGCTCGACGACCAGCGTGCCAGACGTTACACTTACGTCCCCGACAGGCGAATCTCGGCTACTCATCACGTCAAGGCCGTCCAGGCCTAGTGGAAGTTTAAAGTTACTCAGCTCCTAAAATTTGGGCAGAAACTTGGCTTGTGGGCGTGCAGATCCGACCTCGATTTGATCTTTCTCGAGCAGTTGCCTGTCGAACAAAAGACATCTGCCAAGCAGTCAGAGGGAATCGAGGCAGCTGACGAGAAGAACTTCGAAACGATAGTGACGCCGATGGCGCTTCACGTTACAGGGGAGCGCCCACCAGTGTCAGTGGCTTTCATGTATCAGTACACCACCTTTGCGATGTAGAAACACTGTGAAGTGTTTGGTATGCCTGAACAGCTCTCAATAAACCGGCAGCTTCAAGCTAACGAGTGACAGACGACACGAGTGGAAAACACCGTTCTCGGTTGGACCCCGCACAGCATGAGTCCGAAGATGAAGCATATACAGAAAGCTGGAAATCGTGGAACATTAAGCGCCTACGTTCAAGCTACGGTGATTCTGGTCAAAATACTCATCAGGGCTCCTAGGCCCCTGGTCGGATACCAGGATAAGATGCGTCGAAATTGGCAACCGGGCGTCAAGAAGATTCATGACGCAGGTTGGGATTGAGACACGCCGAGGCTTAAAGAGTACCTTGCCCAGAATCCACGATGGCCGGTATCAGGTATGACAAATATGACTGATTGGGCGGGTATGGTGGTCCAAAGGAGCGGAGGGTCTCGTGTGAGCGATACAGGCATGCAGCTGGTGTAATACTGGATGAGAGCACATGAAAGCGGCGAACGTGGAGAAGAACCAGGGACTAAAAGCCAAATAGCGGCACGATTGATAGCGTCAAGAAACATGAAATATGCTCCTACTGTATGCCTTCGTTCCGGCATGATCATGGCTTCCGGGGCAGATATTTTGCCCATGATAGCTCTGCCCGTTATCACTATCATCTCTTCATCCCTACTCGCTTTTTGTTCTTATGCTTTTCCTTGTCCCTGTCGTTGCTCTTGTCCCTGTCGGGGGTCATCAGCGTCGTCGTCGTCCGTAATCACCGTTCAACACTAGTTCCGGGCTTGAGGGACACAATTGTCGCCCGATATTCCCCTTTGCACACGTCAGGAGATGGGTTACAATTACCCGCAGAGGCGACCACTACCTTACGTTCCCCGCCATTAAACTGGATTTGATTGGTCTGTGTACTTGTATTTCGATGCTGATGAAACATATCGGGTGCAAGCAAATCCTGAACGAGTCACGGCAACACGGAGAGAAGTCGACTACAGCATCGATTCGGTTCAACAACCACCATCCCAGATGGCCGTGGCGCGGCATCCCATTACGACCCTTCCTAATAGTACACCCTGTTTGTCATGGCCAGGAGTAAATAAGCAACGAAAATGCAAGTGACATGTGGAAAAAAGTGCAGCTTTTTCCTCCCACCCCCTTCCTGACAGCGCCTTTTTTTCGAAAATGATGCCCTCAACGTGGCCCGACAACCTCAATCCGACTCCTCGTCACTAGTAGCCTCGATGTTGGCCTTGCTGGACTTGGACTTCTTGTCCTTGGACGCGGGCTTGGAAGACTCCTCGGCGTCCGGGGCGGCGTCCTCGGCAGCACCGCCGACGTCGTGGCCCATGGCGCGCAGCTTCGCGTTGATGGCGGGGACGGCCTTGAGGAGGGCCTCGTACTGCGGGATCGAGAGGGAGATGCCCTTCTTTCCGGGCAGCATGTTGCCGTCCTTTTCGTAGAACTCGCGGATGTTGACCAGGGTTGCCTTGTTGAACTGGGAGACACCCACGCGGCGCTTGCCGGAGAGCTTTGAGAGGGCATGTTAGTGGTGTTTGGTCTCAACATATCATTGTGCCGGTAGGCAAAGACTTACATCCCAGTACGGGTCCCCGTTGTTGTCTTTGCCGCTGCCGAGGTCTTCGGACTTGGAGGTCTTGGTCTTCTTGACGGGCTTGTCCTCGTCAGAGTCGCTGGGCGCGTCGCGCTTGGCGCTGCGTTTGGAACCCTTGGTGAAAGGCATAGCTGAGTCGCGGTTGCAGGATGAATCGGATGTGGGCTTTGGGGATAAACAGAATGAGTGTGCGATTTGATTTGAGGGCAGGCTGATTGGCGCGCGAATCGCAAAGGAGAGTGGATTGCGATAACACCAAAGAATTGGGTGAGATTGACGCTGTGAATGAGACGGCAGTCACGACAGACGCGTTGCTAAAGTGGTTCCGGCGCGACTTCCGCGCATGACGTCGGACCCCACGCACGCCAGCACAGGTGCGCAAGCACGTGAGCGCCTTATCTTATCTCAGATATCGATACCCGGACATAAGGTAGGTATCCACTTGCTTGGCTTCCGGGATCGAGGCCGAAGAAATGTCACAACGAGCCAGCCCGGTACGGTTGTGCGACCTTGATTTTTGATGTGGCTCCTTGGAAAGACGCGATGGGACTGTGGAAGACCGGGATGGATGCGCCAACATCACATGGGAAATGATTCAATGTGACCCTACGCGTGCAGCTGCATGCATACCTAGCATTTTCAGCGACACCAATGAGAAAAAAAGGAATCGAGAAAATTTTGAAATTATTGTCCATCTCATTGTATGTATTATTGTAGCTGCAGACCGGCTGCAAGGGACGCCCGTCTTGTCGTCTCACGTCCAGCGCCCACGAGACGGCCCCTGACCCAGAGACGTCTTGAGATTTGTTTCAACCCCAAATTCTGTGGTCCAACTGCGCCGCCTTCTGTTCCCCAGTATTCTCTCCTATTTTCTGTACATAGTAGTGTTATCCGGGGAAGAATGGGCTACACAGCATGCTTTTTGCCTGTGCTCGGATAGCCGGTAGCATCCCCTTTCTTGCTTGCTCCATCCCTTGACAGATCATAGCCGGATTCAATCTGGAGGTGGAATCAGAGTGGAAAGACCAGCAAGACACCGCCCAGCGGGAAAAACCCACGATTCCCAGTGGACGGGGATTTTTTCTTGCCGGGAGCCGCAGGGGGTGCTGGCACGTCACTAAAATTAGGAGCTTCTGGACCTCCCTCCAGACTGATGGATAGTGGACACACGAGCCAATGTGCCAGTTCTGGTTGGTGCTAATCTGCCCCCAACTCCACTGGCGCAGCTGGCCCTCGTTGACGACGGGAGACTCGACGTCAACACATTTCCCCAATCCCATTTTCGCGCTTAGGCCCCCCCTAAAACGAGATCTGATTCTTGTGGAAGCAACCGTCCACGCCTCGCTTTCCCTCTCGAAACACGGCCACAAAACCCGTACCTACCTGCGCTTGCACTCGTGGCTGACTTGCAGAAAAAAGAACACGGCCAACCTGTCCTTTTTTTGAGCTTGCACTTACAGCTCTTTCGTCCGTACCATCGACCACTGCAAGCTTGTCAATTTGTGTTCATTTTTTTCCCTTATACCGCCAAGCAGCTCACCACCACCACCACTCCCGCCTGGCTGCTCGACTCGCTCAATGCACGCTTTGCCCTTTAACTCCAGCATCAGGGATGTGAGAGGATAGGGCCTCAGACGAATTCAATAGATCGACGAACTAAGCAAAACATGGACTCGACACCCGCCGCCGAAGTGCATCCACCCGGCGGAGCTCCCGTTGCTGAGAAGGGACAGTCCGCTCCCGAGACAACCTCACCAATCCTCCCTGTGATCGAAAAACCCGCGATCCAAGAACCCACAACCGAAGACAAGCCCACGATCCCCGCCGAGCCTTCTGCAACGAGTGCGCCGGCCCCGAGCGCAGTGAACCCGCCCAAGCCGGAGGACGAGGACGATGCGGTGACCAAGGTGCTCCGATTCCTGTCGACTGCGACACCAGAAACACTCGGCGCCATTGCTGTTGGTCTTGCTGCTTCCACCTACTTTGTCCTCGGCAAGGTTGGACTTGTGCTCATTGGCGCATTCGGCGGCGTGGTGACCTTCATCGCATATGAGGCGCGCCACCCAGAAGTCTCCCGGGCCGTTCGGGGTGAGAAAGGCCTCGATGTCCTGGAACGACTGTCCATCACGAGGGTCGCTGTGCCGCCTAGCGACGATGCGGAAGACGAAGAGAGACAGATCCAAGGCTTCGACGATTTCCAGCCCGAGACGCGCGAGGCATTGACCGGTCTGGTGGACGCCGTCATCCGCGACTACGTCAAGTGGTGGTACTCGCCCATCCTGCCGTCCGACCGCTCGTTCCCGCTGTCCTGCCGGAAGCTCCTCAACTCCTTCCTTCTCCGCGTTTCAAACCAGCTATACCGCAAGCGACCCGCCGACTCGTTCCTCGATTTCATGACGAATGCTTCGTCCATGTTCATCGTCTTCCTGTCCGAGCTGTCCTCCGCCTTTACCGAACAACACAACGCTCCCGGCGCATCCGCCGCGGAGGTGGTCTCCAAGTACCTCGAGGAGAACCCAAACTCCAACCTGGCCAACCTCTTAAACCACCCGCAGCAAGCCGCCAAGTTCCGCAATGTGGCAGATGACCTGCTCGGGTACCTCGATCGCTCAGCCCACAACTGCGACCCTGCGCGGGTGTTTCTGCGAGAAATTCTGGCTGGCGTGATATTAGAGATGACTCTGCAGTCGTGCTCGAAGCCGGAGTGGATCAACGGCTGGATTGTCTACCTGCTAGAGGCCGGCGAGCCCGACTTCAGCCAGGCCATTGATGTAGGCATGAAGACGGGGCCTGATGCCGCCGCGGACGCCGCGACGGCTGCAGCCAACAATGCGTTTGTTGATATTGATGGAAACCTCGGCAACATTGCGCTGACCAAGGGGAACCGGAGCTCCCTGGATATGGAACGCGCGCGCCAGAAGGGATCTGCGGCGCACAAGAAGCAACTTAGCAAGGCCGATGAAGAGATGGAAGAGGCCATGGTGGAAATGAAGCGCATGAACGCCCTAATCGCGGAGGAGGAGTCCAAAAGAAAGTCCCGCCAGAGCATCGGAGCAGACCCGTCAGTGCAAATCCCTGAGGGCAAGATTGTTTCTTCGCCGGGGGAGCTGTCTCCTAGGTCACAGTCTTCGGCAGAAAAGCCTTCAACACACACGTCAAATGCTTCCCAAGGATCAAACAAGGACGGTAGCCTGCACTCGCCTATCACGCCAAAGTCGAGCGTGGAGGAGCCAAGCAGGAACCCGTCGCCCAAGCATGCCGCTAATGGAAGTACATCATCTCAGTTCACCAGCTTCGACCAGATCGTGCCTCCCGGGACGGATGATCCGGACTCATCTGATGAAGGCCCTCGCAAGCCTTCATTGACGCTGCACAATGCCACCGTCATCCTCCACGACGACACCGACAACGAAAAGGCTCGGATCCGAACGAAGCCTACTTGGGACTATCTCGTGCAGATCGAGCCATCATCACACCACTATTCTGGCTGGATGATTGTCAGGCGCTACTCCGATTTCGAGACTTTGCACGAGATCTTGAGGCGAATCGCCACAATTTCTGGCGCGACGGCTTTCACGGAGCAGCATGCGGAGCTTCCCAACTGGAAGTCCCATACCAGAGCATCCCTGCGTGGCGAGTTGGAGCAATATGTGAAGGATGCCTGTTGGTACCAGTCACTCGCCGAGAGCGAAGGAATGAAGCGCTTCCTGGAGAAGGACAATGGCCTCGGCCATGGCCACAGCAACTCCAAGTCAGGTCTGGCATGGGACACTGTCGGCAAGAACATGCTGGATGTTCTGACGATGGGCCCTAAAGGTGTTGCTGAGGGAGGAAAGGCTGTTTTCGGTGGGGTGACGGGTGTGTTCAGCAACATCGGATTGGGCGCAAGAAAGAACACGGCCTCGTCTTTGTCAGAGATTCAGACGAGCCAGATCCAGACGAACAACCGCTGGTCAACAGGTACTCCACCAAGGATGGACAGCACCACCAGCTTGAACGCGGCACTCACATCACCTATCGGAAATGGACCCCGGAAGCCTCGGGACAGTCTGGACAGTCAAAGATCGTCGATTGTCTCGACTCAGCCCGGCAAGGTCGCCCCTATGGAAAGGAGGCCCAGCTTCGACCCCCGAGGTGATTCAGAGGCGGACAGCCTGAAGCCTCGATCTGACCGATTGGAGCGGAACACGCCGAGCGCCACGGGTAGTCGCGAGCATAGTAGAGCTTCTAGCCTGGCGCCGCTGCAATCTCCTCCCCTGCGATCGCCATCGTCGACGAGTCTGGATGTCATGCACATCCAGCATCTTCCCCCACCTCCCGACGAGATGCCGGAGGACTGGGAGTCACCCACTCATGGTGACATGCAGTCAAGGATGAACGAGGCAAGCCAGCCGCGCAACAGCACCTGTGCTGCCTCGCCTGGAACCAAGAAGGAGCCAAAACCTGCGCGACAGCATTCTCCGCTGTCGGAGCAGGAAACAAACGTGGCAGTAGAGCTGGTCTTCGCTATTATCAATGAGATGTACACGCTCTCATCGGCCTGGAACATTCGCCGAACACTGCTGGCGGCCGCCAAGTCCTTCCTCCTCCGCCCTGGCAACCCGTCCTTGATTTCCATCCAGAAGATGATGCAGGAGTCGGTCATTGATGCCAACACAAGCGATGCGGGGCTGGCCTACCACCTGCGCACGCTGCGGGAGAACACGATGCCGACCGATGAAGAGCGAGCGGCTTGGCCCGCCGAGATGACGGACGAAGAGAAGGAGAAGCTGCGGGTGAAGGCACGCAACCTGCTGATTAGACGGGGTGTCCCGGCTGCTTTGTCGGGCGTCATGGGACAGGCTGCCACGACGGACGCGCTCGGGCGCATCTTCGACAGCCTCCAAATCGAGGAGGTAGCGCGCGGGTTCATCTTTGGCATGATGCTTCAGGCTGTCAGGGTCGTCACCCATTAATTTATTGCCGTCGCGGTGGTGGTGTGGTGTTGCGCCGGGCGCGGGAGGAAAGGCAGCATTTGACATGTACCAACAACAAAACAGCACGGAAGCGAGCAGCGACTCAGACGGCATGTGTAAGATTAGACGACCATTCAAAGAAACATGATGGGAAACGAAACCGGATGCTGGGCAAACCTGGCAGGATTGGGGACGAGAACAAGACTACATATATACATATACTTAATAATTGACGGACATATCACAAGGACAAGAACCGCAGCTGGAGATTCGCGATGGACCATGGCGATACAAGTGAAGCTCGACTGCCCGTTTTACATATAGATTCAGTCAGCCATTGTGCTGGAGTCGCGTCCTCTTCGCAACACAAGGAGGATTTCATTCCCTGTGTGTTCAGACGAACCAACTCTCAACATCGAATGACATCCCATCCCTCATCTGGTGGAGCTCCACGACTTTTAAGGTCTTGGGTTGCCTTAACAGCACCGTTATTAGTGGATGAAGACAGGACCCTCCTCACGGAAACGATGGCGTAGGGCGGGGTAGTTCGCGCGCTAGAGGTGGGGTGCGGAGCTCAATCAGAGAGCTATTGGTTCTTATCTTATCATTCACCCAAACGCCCTCCTCCTCGCCGTCTCGGCCGATGATACCACCATTTGTCATCGATCAACTCCTCTATTCTTCTTGACCATCTTCTCCGTTTCACAGTAGTTGCCGATTCACCAATGGTCCCTCGCTCTTCTGCTCCAATTGAACATAAAGAATAAGAGGCACCGAATGAGCTAACGTCAGAACCTCGACCTCCCCCGCCATCATTGCTTAACACGGGAACCCCGCATCGAGACCTCTACATCCAAGCCAGACCACCTCAGCAACAATGGCGGCAGCCGAAGCAGCGACAAAACCCCAGCCGGACCGCGGCATCCGCATCGCCATCGACCGCGGCGGCACCTTCACCGACTGCGTCGGCGAGCTCGCGGGCCGCGAGACCATCATCAAGCTGCTCTCCGAGGACCCGTCCAACTACGCCGACGCGCCGCTCGAGGGCATCCGGCGCATCATAACGCACTTCCTAGGTCGCGAGATCCCGCGCGGGGAGCCGCTCGACACGGCGCAGATCGACTCCATCCGCATGGGCACGACGGTCGCGACCAACGCGCTGCTGGAACGTAAGGGCGAGAAGATCGCGCTGGTCGTCACGCGAGGGTTCAGGGACTGTCTGGCGATCGGGAACCAGAGCCGGCCCAAGATTTTCGATCTGGCGATCCGGAAGCCGGATGTGTTGTACGAGACGGTCGTGGAGGTGGAGGAGCGGGTGACGTTGGAGGATTATGCGGAGGATCCGGCGAGGACGGTGACGGAGGTTGAGGTGAGGGCGGGGACAAAGGAGGCGGCGACGGCGGAGATGGTGAGGGGGACGAGCGGGGAGGCTGTGAGG
>JABGMY010001026.1:4902-35674 GCA_014705525.1 Colletotrichum sp. HC292
CCAGGCAGTCAAAAGGGATATTCGATAGGGAAAAGGGGAGGAATTGAAGAAACAGAGAGCGGTGGCAAAGCTCCGAGAGGCCCCTGGGAGATGCTGTCCGAGTAATAAGAGGGCCGAGAACGACAGCAAGAGGTGAGCAGGTGTACGGATTAATTATGTGGCTTGGATGCACGTCAACTTGGCACCACCGCCATGCTCGGTTGGAATGTAGGAGCAAACTAGGAGGAGTACGGCTAATGTGAACAAGAAGCAAGAAGGAGAGGAAGACGCGTGAGACAGACAGCCCAGGGAAAGGTCGGGGACTCGGGAGAGAGAAATGGCAAGGAAGACTGAGAATGGAGCTTGCAGCGGAAGGGAATGGGAATGGCTGCAGCAGTAGTGGCAGCAGCAGCAACAGCAGCGGGTGGGATAAGAGATGGCACGCCGTCAGTGTCGCAGACCGCCTCGCCCCGGCACAGAGAGCAAGCAATGGACAGAAAATCCCGCCAGCCAAAAGAGAGTAAGGTACTTTGTTCAGACACCTGCAAATAGCGTGTCGTGGTGTCTGGATTTTACCTACGCAGTAATGGACATATCTGATGCGTGTGTTGAAGCTACCACCGCGGGTATTCTGTTTCTGAGTTGAGGTGGTAGCTGTACATGGGAACTTGTGGTTTGGTGGGCTTTTGTCAGGAAAGCCAGGTACCTCACGGATAGCAGCTGATCGTCTGAAGTATTCGGGCAGACCTACTGCGTATTCGTCCCAGATGCGTATGGTCTGCCGGTCGGGTGGCCGTTAGTGTCGCGGTTGCGCGCGGGTGCTTCGGATTGCGATGCCCAGTGGTGCCGTGCGGTGGATTCGCCAGGTTTTGGGAGCAGTGGGCAACAGGAAAGAAAGCTGGAGCTGAAGCCCGAGGGAAGCTGGAAACGGCTGGAATCAGAAACAGACACCAGAAACCGCGGCATAGGCTGCTTTGAGTCCCTCGACCAGGCACCCTCAATCTCTCTCTCACACTTGCACCACCACCACCCACCACTGTCTCTATACGCGCATCAGTATCAGTGTCTCAATGTTTCTCAGCTGCATTTAACATGCATTGCATTTCCCACCGCCATTCTGTTCTCTGTCCACCACCAGCATGTCCTTGTCCTGGCGCTCCGTTGGCTGTATGTCCATGGTCCATGAGCACTATCGAGATGACTGCTCGGACTCGTGCAAAAGCCCGACCAAAGTCTGTCGCCGCTGCTTGTTCAAACGCGCATCAAAGTACCGCAACCCGCACCTCCCTGCCCTCGGCTGCCCGTCCTGACCATCGACCAGCTGCTTATTTGTCCGTCCTATTAAACCGTGTCCTTAATTAGATGCTGCTCCCTGTTCAGCCCCGTCCTGTGTCCCCATCACGCCCCGTCGACGCTTCCATTCCCTTTCCGAAATCCTTCGCTATTTCCTCGTGCCTCTGTGCCTTTTGAACTCTTCCCTCGCGTTCGTTGACCTTCCTCTTGGGCTCTTCCCTGTATCTGTTGCCGTCCCGCTTCTCGGTCGCGTGCCCGTCCCCTCCGTTGGTTGGCTCCTCCGGGTTGGTGGCTCATCTCTCGACGTGTTATCGCGCATCTCGAAATACTTTGTACAAAATACCTCCTTAGTCGAGCTAGTCGGCCCGGTGCCCCCAACAAAGATAGTTCTTGACCAGTCGTGGCCCGGGCCTGGAATCGCTTCAACCATTTACTAACCCCCGAATCCCGCGTCAATACTGTCCGAATCTCGATGGGGGCCCTCGACTTCTTGATCCACATGTCTTCAGGCGGCACCAAGACCAGGTCAATGGCCTCGATCAAGGGCCGGGTCAGAGACCATGTCCAGATGTCGCAGACCCGGTTGAGAGCCCAGCTCCCCCTCATCTTCGCCTGTTCTTCACATGGATCGCTCATATTACGTCCTTCCCCCTGAGTTCCCGCCTCATCAACGGCTGTCACCCGATTCTCCCTTGCATCTTGCCAGCATGGCCGGACGGTCAGCATCCAAACCTCACATGCATTCATTGATCAAATCACTCAAACACCCGGCGACATGCGTCCGTCTGTCGGTAATGGGGCCTCTTGCAAAAGTTCCGCCTCCCTTGGCCTCTTTCTCCACGTTCAAACTTCGTCCTACTTGTGGCTTTAGTCCCTCAATTTCGAAAAGGCATGGCCCGGATGAGGACTTGGCTTCCCCCCCTCTTCTCCCCTCCATCTCCACGAATCCAGTCCCCCGGCGACGCCCCTCGTCGGCTGCAACTGCACCTGCAGCGCCGCACAACATATTTATCCCACAGACGCCTTCCCCATCTGCTTGCCGTGCATCCGTCTCTGCCCTATCCGTACCACTGAGCAAGGGAGCGTCCACATCCCACATCCTGAGGGTTGGACGTGGTGGTGGTCGTCTGTCACGTTAGCATACTGGAGGCTCCTTTCGCCAAGCCCTCGCAGATACCTTTGGATGCTTCCAAGCCCTCTCCCAAGAGTCTTGGTCGATCTCTAGGCGGACAACTGGTATCTCACTCCAGCAAGGGCCGAGAGAGGCGGCTCGTGCCATCTGAACCTCACCTCACCTCACCCTCAGGCACATCAGGGACCAGTCAAACAGTCAACAATAAAATCCGACGTCTGGTCCTGCCAATTGGTTCCCATCTTGGCACGGGCGGGCCTCGTCATCAAACACCCCCCATCCTGGCTCAGCTCTCTGCCAACTCGCCCGGTACAGACCCGTGAGCAGCTTTGTGGACTCATCCTGCTGCTCCCTGACGTTCCTTGCGCGTTCCCTCTGATATGCGTGTGTTGCCCCAAAGTTTGCCCGGGGCAGGGCAGGGCGACGAACAGTAACCTTAGGTAGACGATGTGGCGCGGCGGTGGTCAATCAGCAGCATCCTCTTGAAAGTTGAGACAGACTGGTGGGGGTTGCACACAAACACTAAGGTACCTATCCAGAAGAGAGCTGAGGTAATCCGATGTGCTTGGAAGGCACGAGTTGAACCGCGTTACATAGGTACAGTATTCGTAGGTAGGTACCTTCCCGCTACCTTCCTTGGGGCACGGGCCGCCGTCGATGCCCCGGCGATCCAAGCTTCGCCGCTACGACGACTGGCGCCTACCTTACCTCGATGTATCCATTCCCTGATGGCTGAAATGCCGATTGCTGACTGCTGCCTCGCGGTGCTGCTCCAGTTCCAACCCAAATCAAATCCATCCGACAATCACTCCCAAGCTCAGCCGAAATCATCCAATCCAATTGGACCCAACGCAGCCCAACACGGCGTGGCGGACGGGCTGGTGCTGATGCCGATGAGCAGCCAAATGAAACAAACCATCAAACTCGACGTTCATCCGAATCACGAAGGATCGGCCTTGTTTCCGCGGTCTCCAATGCCACTCGCCGTCGACCTTCCACTCTGGAGTCTGGCAAGACCTCGATCCATGCTCCCGTACGCGGTACGCGACGGCGCCGAACAGCCACGGTCGACCCGCCTCCGCTCCATACTACCGAATTGCCAGCCATTTCGAGACAAACGAGACCCCCAACTTAATCAAGCCAAGCATTCCACGAAGCCTCCTACAAGGCAAAGCGAGACCCGTCATTAATTCCTCCTCTACGTGTAATCCAAGACCATCAGCCCTGTTATTCAATGCACATACCTGCCCGTCCACCACCATGGGGTGTGTCAGCCAGAGGCAGCAGCAACCAGATCCAGAGAAATCCCAGGCCCCATCTGGTGGCCCTTGTGGCTGTCGCCGGTTCAGCACAGGGCTCCATTTATGACGCAGAACCTCACCAAACATGATGGGGACTAAACGGCTGTCGAGGCCACACAGCTGCGACGGGCAAGGGCCAAGCCTCCAAGCTTCGGCCGGATATCCGCCCCGTGGAGCTATGGACGCTCCCGAGCACCCCGACTCCGAACTATCTCGGCTGCCACAGTCTCCTCGTGCATTGGTTCATTGCCTTTCTCCATCCCATTTCGTCTGAAGTATCCTGATGCTTTGCGAAGTCTCGCGCTTGGCGTGGGTCGAGGCCAACGAGGCCCCTCGTACCCCATCTAGCTCAGCGCAGTCTTTGATGAGGTCAAAATGCTCTAGTTTGCCGCTTGATATTAGTCGCAGAACTCATCCTCGGGCTACAATGTTGGCGACCGGTTACGAAACATGACGTCTCGTGGACGGTCTTGGCTGTGTTGTTCTCGGTCCCAAACGCTCCTTGATACGATGACTTGTATCCTTCTGGTGCCCGCTCCAACGGTCGAGCCAGCGGGAAACATTGCCAATCCCACGGATCAAACAACGGCCGCGTCGGCTCGTCCCGGATCTGCTGTGGCTAATTCAACGCCCTGGGATGATATCTGCGAATACATGATGAAACCACCTGGAGGCTTGGTCAGCCATGTGAACAGCTTGACATGAGACGCCCAAGGCGTTCTCTAGGTACAGTCGTGAGCTCCGCACATCGTCTCTCGTCATGACACATTTGACGACCGAGTCGTGATGCCCCTTGGGCGAATAATCTGGCACTAAGTGTGTCCAGCCTGAGTGAGACTATAGGGATACCTTCACCCAACTCTTGAGTGACCAAGTTCCAAATCGACGCACCTTTAGGCGTGAGTCGAGAGAGAAAGAGACGTAGGGTTCCTCTTTCGGGTGAGTTTACCCGATCTCACCTTTGAGTCTCCCCAGACTTGAGATGCCAAGCACTTCAACCTTCTTCCGTCTTGACTCTGTTCCCATCACCTTTCTAGATCTACCAGAACTTTTCCGCGTCAACTGATGTCTCCCTCCTCTGGTCATGCCAAGGCAGTTCCGACTGCTGCGTAGAGTCGGCTGGCAACAAACCTCAAAACGCACTCCGAGTGAACTAAAGCTCGCGGAGTTGGTAGTGCCACCTGCGCGGCCATCCTGTCGTACATTGAACAGCCAAACCCCCCACTATCTATATCTGTCCTCCCCTATGCTTTCACCCAGTACCGTGGTGAAGGTGGCCTCAGCCGAGGTCGAGCTCTGGGGGCTTCCCTTGTGGCATAGCTGAGACCGTTACATGTCTAAGTCTCTGAGTATTGAGAGGCCATGATACACGGTTGTAGATTATGATAGATTTATGGTTTAAGCGTTGGCTACACTTCTTATTTCTACATGTCTGCGCTGTAACTAAGCCAGAACATGACCAAGTATCGTAGTAGACGTTAGCAGTAAGGATGCTAGTTGTGGAATACTCGTTTCACCGTGCTATGGCAATGATACTTCCTTTAGACTCCTTTGTCGTCTATGCCGCCGTCGGCGTATTTTCCATCGTCAGTTTCTGTTTCTTTATTGAGTGTACTCTTTGAGCCATCGGTAACTGCAAACTCTCTACCGCCGTTGACTTGACTCACTTGACAGGTAAGCATCACTAAAATGTCGACATTGAAACCAGTAAGCGACTCGTCCACGGATGACGAACAAGATGTGCATGGGGAAAGCGTCAGGTCTGCGATCCTAACGATTAATACTGTAATCTTTGCACTGGGGTCCAGATCATACTTGATAAAACATTTCCGGGAAGAAAAAAAAGAAAGGTAAAGGGGGAAGGGCATGAAAAAATAGTCTGAACTAATAAAAGAATCCACTTGAACCCTTCAACTCCAACGATCAGATAACGGATCACCAGAGCGCTGCGATTGCGCTGACCTGACCACTGGGCCATCTTGTTCTTCTCGCCGGTTGAGAGAAAAGGAGCTGGAGCCTATTTGTATAGACTGCCACCTGGCTACCACAAAGCCCAACAACGGGAAAGAGATAGGTATCGGCAAGCGCAGCTCAGAGTCCAATGTCGACCACCAACCTTCACATTTTCGGCCACCAAAGTCACTTCAGTATTCTCACGACTGGTGTGTTCAACACAACGTAGATACTGACAACTGTCTAAAACTTTATACAAGAAGCGTCTCCAAGATACGCATGATCAATCCCCAACTCTCACCACCCTCACCACCCTCACCACTCTCACCACTCAGTTCTCATCCCCTTCTTACATGGCCATCCTCTTCTTCATGCTAACTCTCCTCTTGGCCATCAGCTTGACGCTCTCCGCGTAATCGTTCGTGCCGTTGTTGGGATCCGCATCGGTAGCCTTGTCCTTGCACTTGGAGCCCGCCTTGGCCTTGCCGTTCGGTCCGTCGACGGCCTGCCACTTCCTCTTCTCCGTCAACGCGGTAACCATGGTCTGGGCCGCCTCCTCGAGCCAGCCATTGATGAAGTCGCCGTGGAAGCAGTGGCTCGACCCGCACGCCAGCTCCAGGGGCGGCGCGCCCTTCCACCCGTCGGGGATGGCCTTCTTGGTGTCGTAGCGGATGCTGAAGCGCAGCTGGGGCATGCGCTTCATGCCATCGGCGCAGGTGCCCTTGTTCGAGTACGCGCTCTTGAGCGTGGTGGTGTCGACGCAGTCCGGGAACCAGAGGACCGATTGCAGCGAGGTGGAGCAGGTGCTCTGCGGGAAGTCCGAGTTCTTCTTGCCGCCGGCGTCGAATGCCTGGTTCTGGCAGAGCCAGGCGACGTCGGAGCCCTCGATGAGGTCGTCCACGGTCTTGGCCTGGGCGTTGCCGGCAACGACATTGAAGTTGGGCGGGATCGCGACCTCGGCCGGGTCCTTGTCGAAGTTGTAGTAGGCCGTGAAGGCGACGGGCTCGATGGGGGTGCGCTTATCGCCCTCGACGTGGTAGAGAGTCGGGATCCCTTATTCTTGTGTAAGTGGCCATCTTTCGAGGTGTGTTCGAGCGTATCTCATGGGAAGCAGGTGCTTACAGTAAACAGACAGGTCGTTGGGGTTCTGAGCCGTGGCGCAGCCCTGTTGGAGTTCCGCCGTGGTGCTCAGGTTGACGTTCACGGCATCGCTGCCGAAGAAGCTGTGCATGTGGCTCTTGTACTGGCCGGGGATGACGATAGGGTCGATGTTCTTGCGCATGAAGAAGTCGACCTTTGTGTTCGTAAAGGCGCTCGCCAGGCCGGCGGTGGCCAGGAGGAGAGATGATGAGTGGTACATCTTTGACTTTGGTAAGTTGTAACGACTGACGGGTTTTGTTCAAGAAACGAAGGTGGAGACCGCGAAGAAGAAGAAGAAGTAGAAAAAAGCTACTACGTTCCTTTCCAGCGGACGTAGGTTGCTAAATTTGAATGGGATGGTGGAAGAAAGTTAACGACGAAACAGGCATGACAGGATGAACGATACGTGTGGCTTTAAATGTGAGTCTATCTGACTTTGACATCTCGTAGGAGGTTGATGATCTGTACATCCCTGTCTTGACAGGTGGGTTATTCAGGGCGTTCCCAGCAGGGCGCTTCCCCAAAGGAGAAGGGAAGGCATTCAGGTGGTCTTGGCGTTGTTTGAAGCATATCGTTGTTAACCGCTGTCGTTCCCCACGGTTTAATGTACATCAGATGCCCCTCTGTCGCCTTTAGATTTGACAGAGCCCCCCTTGCGGCTGAGAACACCGGCAGCAGCTGCCTACTTCACATAAGCGTCAACCCCAAGGTGGATGAGAGTGCCCATGCAGGTCGACCGCATTGGGAAACCTATTCGGGGATATTGGATCTTGGGATTCGGAAGTGACTCCCGATTAGATCTCTGCCCAGATCCCAAGAGGTTTTACAACCCCCCCGTCCCTGGTCCTGATCCTGCTTTTTTATATTGTTTTCCCTGAAACCTGGAGCTCTGCATTGCAAACCAACAGAACTGAAGTTTTTTTTCGTATGGTACGAAATGTCGGGTCCCAAGACGGGACGAACTCATCAACACCTTGTTTGTTGTGGAGCGATACGATGATCATTCCCACAATTTTCCACACCCAACATTGTTGGCGGCCGTTTGCTGTCAACTACGAGCTGAAACAAAGGGGGTAGTCTGGGAGCCGTACTATGTACGGGCGGCGTACCCGGGTCGCGATCTAATCTGTGTGAGGTAAACCGATTCTTGGCTGGCAAAATACGAGCCCGAGCCCGGCGCCTAAGTGGATGAGCGGCAAAGACTTTTCTCCTTCCGCGGATGCCATTGACAGAATTGGGGGCCAGCTATCAGTAATGGGGTTCCCTGGCAAATGACAAAGTGTAAAGACATGAGTAGACATCATGCAACCGTGGGGCTGAATAAAGCCCAAACTTTCCGTACGTATACTAGTTGTCATTCACAGTCGTCTGTTAGTGTTGTTGAGTAATGTGTAGGTTGAATAGTCTTTTTTTCTTTCTTCTAACCTAGATCTGTACAACAAGCCGTCATCTGATTTAATATCCAACCTATACCAACCAAGCGCCAGCCCGACCAAATCCCATCAAATCGCTCGCTATGCATTCCCTCCCAAAGCCGAAGCAAGACTGCCATTCTAGGCCAAAACGGGAGCGACCATGGTCTTCTCGATGCTGGGAGACATGACGCTGAAGACGTTGGGCCAGAGGAACATCTTCTCCTCCGCAGGCGACATGGCGACCATGCGGGGGATGGCAGACTTGCTGGACATGCGGCGCCACATGTTGGCACGGGGGTTGAAGGCCGCGGGCATACCCTTGCCGCCAGTCTTCTTCTCGTCCTCGTCCCTGATTCGCTCAATCTCCTTCTGAATGTCGGCGAAGGTATCAAAGGGGATGTAGGAGATCTCGTTCTCGACGCAGTACTCCTCCAATCTCAGACCCCTGCGGGCGAAAAGGACGTCAGCCTGGCGCGCGGCGGGCAAGTCCGAGACGCCGTCACCAATGAAGACGATGAGAGGGATGCTGCCATTTTCACACTCCATCTCAGCCTCCTTGCGGGCCACTCCCATGGAGAGAGCCTTGTCGTGGCCGAGCTCGTTGTCGTGAAGCCAGATTGGCTTCCAAGCGGTGCCATCCTCGGTGATCTCGGCCTCATTGGCGACGATGTCGATGTGAGCAGACTCCTCCTCGCCCAGGAAAGTGTCGAGGACCCTTCTCAGGATGGGCTTGAGCCCGGCGGAGATGACGTTGAAGGGGATGGAGTTGCTGATGCAGAACTTGTGGAACTCCTGGAAGGCAGGATCGATCTCAAGGGTCTTCTCCATCACCTCGAAGCCGTCGTCGAAGGGGACGTTGAGGGAACCCCACATCTCCTCAGAGACGTCGCGGAACGACCGTTCGCCGGTCTTGATCTGCTCGTCGAGGACCTCGCGCTGCTTGGAACCGCAGCCATGATTGTCGAAGAGAATGTGGCCAGTGTCTTGCATGAAGATGGTTCCATCAAAGTCTAGATCACTGTTAGCGACGTGGCGAGGACCCACGTTAGGGTTGCCGATCTTTCGTACCTGAGAAGCAGATGATCTTGCGCTTTTTGTTCTCAGTAGCAGGGAGGCCGCCGTTGGCAATGACCATGGCTTCGGGAGGAGTGAGTGCGATAGGCATGTTGGCGGTGGTGTGTAGCAGTGTGTAGGAGAGTCGTTGCGCGTAGGTCGACGGTGGTATTTCGTCTTCAAGCTTTATATTCTCGTGTTTCCAGAGAGGTCGAATGCTAACGAATAAAGTTGTCACGAACAGGTTTCAACGGGATGGTGCCCGACTTTATAGAAGTCAATGCCCACACGATGTCGCCGAACTCTCGACCGACCCGCGAGCGGTAGCGGCGATAAAGCGCGCACAGCCCATCCATCCTCCACGATGATGGGCTAAGAGTAGCTTCCACCATCGTGTTCCCCCGCGGACACGGGGGGCACGTCACGGCGCGCCATGCTGCATGAGGACAACGAGCATGGGCGGCCTGGTGAGAAGAAAGCCAGGCCAGAAGCCGCTTCCGGGATGCTAGAGAGAAATGGCACGCCGTCGCGGACGGCGGCGCAACGGGCGTACCGCAGACTGGGCATGCTACTACGATGACGGCGACTTACAGGGCCCGTAGCATCTGGCTTTCTTTTTGAATTTTTCCAAACCATGCCCAATCGGGGGCTTTAGCGCGGTGATGGCTGACTGGGATGACTTTAAGACTCTTGTCTTTTGTCGGTGGATGAACGGGAGGGCAGCCACGCCCCCACCATCACGGGTAGCGGCCGGCAGTGTTCCTGACAAATCGGCCGGGTCGATGAAGTGGCAGACTGCGACTCGGACGAGAGCCTCCAGCCCTCTCAGCCTCTCTTCCCACTCGCCGAGTTTCGCAGAGCCGCTGCTGATCGGCAGGCCGTTCCCTCCAATGTCGCCCCCAAGAACAGGAATGGACGTGTTCTCGGCCTGCTTTCTGTTTTCCTACAGATAAGAATCAGAGACAAGCGAAAAGACAAAAATGTTTCCGATCCGGTACGCAGCTAGCTGGTGCATAATTTGGGAGGCGAGGTGATACATCCGTCCGAAAGTCGAGCGAACAGAACATTCCAGCCCCGGCGAACAGCCAAGCCCCGGCCGCATCCAAACTGCGCTGAACCATCGACATGGGGCTGACGACACAATACTGCCGAGGGCGGTATTCCCAGCCCCCTGCTTGAGTTGGCTGAGTGAGCGAAAAGCAAGAGAGAGGACTGGGTTGCAAGAGCCAAACGAACATTGATGTCGGTAGGAATGTGCATGTAGTGTACCTTAGCCCTCGGGAGCCTGGTCGTCGTCCATGATGCGCACAACAGTCAAGGCACTAACTAACACACTTTGAAAATTTACCCATGATTTCCCATATCGGAAAGGTGCTTTGAGCATGTGCCATTTGGCTGGACAGCGGGGAATGGCAGAAATCAAAGACTCAAAGCTATGATGTCATTCTGTCCTTGGTGGGGCTATTTCACTCCTACCTTTACATGCATCGTGCTGCAGTTCGCCTATACTCAACCATCTCCTCCACGAAGCAGAACACTAGCCAGGTTACTCCGCCGTCTCTGCAGGCTAGACTGCGTTGTCAGCATCTTCGTCCTGCACTCCAGCCTGTCTAGACACAGTCCGTGGAGTCCTGCATATGCATTGTGAAAGGGGCTTGAGGCCCAGATCGAAACAAGCGAGGTCGGGGATGTTGGGGCAACAGGGAGAACTTCTGTCGAATCCTCGAATCCTAGACTCCATCCCATCTGCAGTGGGCCGCGCTTCCAACTCACCCGGCCTACTACGGCTCTGCAGAGAGCCCGTCTCGAAAATGCAACTGCACCTGCTACTGCAACTCCATGCGCAGCACCCTCCAACTGTTAGATTCCGTGCCGCCATGGCGGTGAGGCACAACATGCCTGTCGTGTCGTGGTGCTTTGGTCATCTCCGCTCACCAACGTGAGGGGTCGTTATCGTTACCTTCAACTACGTCCGACTCCTCATCTGCCTCTATGTTCAGTCCTGGTTATCAATGGCAACTTGCACTGGGCGATGACGACAGAGGCTGCTTGAAGCTCTTCGAAATTAGCATGTGCTCTCGATAGCGTCCCGAGGATTATCCAATCTCCTCACGATGCGACGGCGCATCATCACTCGTCGCTGGACTTGCGTCCACATTGCCCTTGGCATTGAAAAAAGACACTGGGCACCGAGTGTCTTCGGTCGTCTCTCCACAGCACTAAGGACCAGCCAGTCAGACGGAACATCGTATTGTGCGATGCAAAAAGATAGTGGCAAATTCACAGTCCCCTTTGTCGCCCTAGCTCGAACCCACCGGAAATTCCACTCCGCGGGGAAAAACATTAGACCACAAAGCCCCGTCTGAGAGCACTGCAGGTAAGACCTAGCCAACCACTCTCACAACTCTTGACGGTTGCCAGAAGCCTAAGCCCTGCTTGCCCTGACTCGGGAGCAAGAGACCATGCAGAGAGCGCTCGGTACTAGTGAGGAAATGGAAGGCCATGATGGCAATCATCCTCCTACAAGACGCCGGGCCGTCACTTCGGGCGGCTTCGGTAGACCCGACCTTCACAAGCCGGCCGCGCTACCATGCCCGGGGCCAGACCATGCACGCTCCGGGCCCAACAGGTGTCTAGAACAGAACGACAAACATCGGACCCTTCGAGGCCTGCCGATCACTGGCGGGTCGCGCGCCTCTGGACGAGAGCGAATTTTGGAACACCGAATGGAGCAGGATGGGTATCTTCAAGCGGAAAGTAGTAATTCGGGTGGTCTCGTTGCGCTTTTCCGAGCCGATGTATCCATTTGAGTTCCTCTAAACCGTACGCCTAACATTATGCCTCATCAGCAGTACATCAAACCACAGCCTATGCTGACACCTTGGCGCTGTACTTGGTTGCCGCCTTGTCGAACAACGCGCTCTTCTCCTCCAAATCCACGAGGAACTGGTGCTGGGGGTCCGCTGCCTTGAGCTTCCTGTGTCCAAGTGGTTAGCAAATCGGCCTCATTGCCTCGGACAGGGGCAGCACTTACTCCGTAAACTCTTTGGGATCCTTGCCAGAGATCACCGTCAACACCAGCAGGTTGGCAATGGCCTCGGCGTGGTTGGGGTTCTTTAAGACAGCCTGGTCCAGAGCAGACTGGGCCTCTTCTGCACGTCCGAGGTGCAGCTCAGCAACAGCCTGGGACACCAGCGTCGCGATCGAAGAAGTTGCTGGCGCCTGCGCAAGCTCCTCGAACACGTAGAAAGCCTGTTGGTACTTGTCTCCGCCCTATTTCATCTTAGCACGGTGTGTCTCCGTTTGAGATATGGTTATCGTACCTGTCGCAGGCCAACCCACGACTCTGCCAGGTTGACCAGCAAGCTATCCTGGGCCCATCTCCTGGCGGCGGTGACCTCCTTCAGAGCGAGGTCGTTTCGGTTCTGCTGAAGGTGGATCTGAACGATCAAGGCAACGGCGTCAACTGCATCACACAAGTTAGCTGGAATCAACCCAAGCCATGCATTCATAACTTACGGCTGCCCTGGTGCTGCGACAACAGCGCGAGAGCCTCCTCTGACTTTCCTGCCGCCTGCAAGACGGTTCCTCCAATAATCTGTACTGTGACGTTCTCTCCCTCGGACGCGGCCAGCTTCTCGATCGTCTTCACTGCAGACTCTGTCTTTCCCAATGCACTCTCGGCCAGGGCACCAATTGCAACCAGCTCGGGCTCCTTCTCTCCCTGCACGTCGGCGATGACATCTTCGGCTTGGCCCAGAGCAACGCGGGCGCGGAGGACTAAGAGTCGGGCGGGTAGCTCATTCTCGGGAGAAAGGGCGGAGGTGTCGTAGTCGATGACCTCTTGGTATTGACCCTGATGGAAGTGGTTGTGGATGTTGATCAATTCGCCTTCGGCTGAGTAGGGGTCCATGTTGGCGGTGGTGTTGAGGTCGGATGCTCGTCGTTGATGTCGAACGCCAAATGCCATACAGCTGCGATGTGTTCCCCTTGGCTACTCACTGATGTGGGGGGACTTTCGAGCAACGTGGAACCCTGAGAAGGCACGGAGGATGCCGCCGCCGGGATGGTGGGTCATAAGTATGGTCCGTGCGCCGCAATGCTGGGCTTAGGAAAGAGCGATGCCAACAACACCATTGATTCAAACATGAAGACGGCCCACGATCTTTCTGCAGCATCTCAGCATGATACCTCCATTCATAGCTTTTCCAAAAGATCAGCGGGGGAACCTCACCCAGGATCTCCAGGTCAAAAACCAGAATGCGATTCGCGATGCTTGCGCTCTCATGACCATTTGCTCCACCTCCTACTTCGGGCTTACAAAGTTATAGATCCTCGGTCAAGTGGCCCAATGTCGAAGACAATGAATATTTGCCGTTGATATCAGTGCTTTCAATTCTCTCATGGATTACGGCGCAACAGCAACATTTGGTGCTTATGTTTTGAGCCTGATGGATTATGTGGGCGACTGAAGATCAAGCCGAAGAGCTTGTCAACTGGATATCTGCAATAAACCTGAAAGACTGACCGGTAGGAAGTATAAAAACACAATTCAAACATACTTCTATCAGGTACATGGCAGAATTTCTATCAGATTTGCCTTCATGAGATTATAGCATCCTCCCTCCTCCCTCTTCTTGGTTATCCCATCTTGCCGAACGGTAGATAGCCCAGATCCAGAATTGCCAACCATCAGCCACCCTCCGTGTCTGTCTGCTGAGTGGTCTAGTGCAGAAACCTTTCAAAGTTATAAGGGAAGGTACAAGGGAAGGTGCTCCTTCTTGCGCCTACTCCTTCTGGCTTTCACACTTTTTTACACCACCTCAGACAAATCACAACAACAAAACTCACTCTCAATTTTCACAAACCCATCTCTCTCAAGGGCTGTGAAAATCCCTTCACGCCCCTTTCCTTGCCGCGCATATCTGTCCTAGGCTTCATTCTCATCATTACCATTACAGTTACCAAGCGTGCTACAATTTTTGCAGCGTCACTCACGCCATCTTTCGCTGCTGTCAGTATCCTCCTTGGACTCATCTTACTACTACACTCGCACTCACATGTCTCGTCTCAGTTGCTCATTCCACAATCGTGCCTTGCACCCGCGTACTTATCACCGTGGCGATGAACTGGATGACGCCCCACGAAGCGTCTCTACAGAAGCTTCCGGCGGAAGCTGGTGCTGAACCGGAGACCAGCGTCCTCGATAGGAAGCGCCCAGTTCCTCGATTTCCTGACAGCTTTTCTGCCAACCTGGGCCGCAAAGTTTCTTCACCTGACTCTCCCCAGGAAATCTCTGCATCTGCAACTCATCGCACCCTGCCTTCTCCTCTCCCAGAGAGCCAGAGTATCATCAACCGCAAGCGAGACGTCATCGCCGGCATAGCACCTCCGCTTCCTACTTCTCCTCTGCCCACCTCGCGCAATCGACAAGTTTCTACTGCCTCCTCAGTCAAGGCCATGGTAGCAAAATTTGAGGGTGCCGGCTGCGGCGACTCTCCCGACAAGTCCGACACAATGGCAGATTCGATGACCGACGCGCCATCCTCGCCCATCGACAGCATCAAGACAAAGGCACCTGTCGACGAGTCAATCAATATGACCAGATCTGCGCTCGCTCCTGGCTCAGTCTCTCACACAGCTCTTCCCAAAACCCAGATCGTTGAAGAGGGAGAATTGGAGTTGCTCAAGATGCAGGAGTTCTACAAGACCGAGCCCCTCGCTCGTTGCCTGGATAACTATGTCCCTCCCAAGCGAAAGAAGGAGAAGGTCAAGGCTCTTCTCATTGAGCAGGATGAAGGTGCTTCGATGTTGAAGGCGGCTAAGCTCGAGCTACACAACACGCTCGCAAAGTCTCACGAGGCCTATGAGGAGCGCCACCCATCCGCCAAGGAGGAACGTCTGCAGCAGGAGGCGGCTGAGGCGCTCAAGAAGAGAGACCCTTCGAAGAACATTGTCTCGAGCACACCGTCTGAGGCCAGCACTAAGTCCTCCCGTCGCGCCAAGAAGAAAGCTCAAAAGAAGGCCCAGAAGAAGGCGGAGAAGGCGGCAAAGCACGAGGGCGTTGATCCCACTGAGCAGAAGCCTTCATCTTCGACTTCCACGCAGCCCCCCCAGAAAGATTGGACGCTGCGAGGCCAGTATCCCGAGACGTTCGCCAAGATCGACTATTGGCGGTCTCTGCCTGACCCCGACGCGCCGCAGTTGTCTTCTTCTACCCGGACCCCCGGCCTAGTCAATCCTACCAAGGATCGGGACCCTCGCTACGGCACGGTTTCCCACGAGACTTCTCATGACGAAAGCCTCGCTAGCTCTGCTTCGTCCTCCGCTACCTTGGTCCCTTCGCAGATTCAGTCGATCTCGGTCACGCCTGCTGACAGTCACTCGTCCGACAGTGATAGCACCGACCACGACCAGGACAATACCTCCCAGACATTCAATGAGTCTGACGGAGCAGCTATCCCGTCTTCCCAGGGTGCCAGTCAGCCGATGAGCCAGCACTTGACTCAGAAGGTCGGCGCCGAGGCGAACAAAGACAGCGAAGCCGGCAACGGTGGAGAGGCGTTCCCGTTTATCCAGAGAAACCCGGAGGAAGTTGCTGCGTTCTAGGGCGGCGTGCGTAACTACCTCCACATCTCAGATGAAGAACTCTCCGACGGTGAATCTGCCAAGGTCACAAAGGCCGCAGCGAAGCAGAAGGAGAAGAGAGACCCTAATCGCCGCGCTCATGAGGCCGTCAACGCTGCTCATGCTGCGGGCCGCATTGTTCAGCTCGAGAATACGAAGACAAGCCGCAACCAAATCTCGACCAATATCAAGAAGTCCGACATCAAGCCAGGCTTTGGCAAGACGGTTCAGCCTGCCACTGCTTTTGACGAGATGGCTTACGGCGCCGACTCTATTGCCTGCCACACCTTGAAGCCGGCACCCCTTCGGATTCCGTCGCGCATGAAGCAGCCTTCTGTCGAAGACTCTGAGAACAAGGAAAAGGGCACCCCTCTTGCGCCAGCTCCTCAGCTTCCCGGCGAGCTCAAAGTTAGCAAGGGAAAGCATCGCATAGAGAATGTGTGTTACGAGGCTCTTGGAACTGAAGCTGGCGAGACTGGAAACAAGGGCAACCGCAACCAAAGTGCGTCTTCCACCCGTCAGAAGGCTGGCTCCGTCAATTTCAGCCGACCTCAGAACAAGGCTGCTCAGAACCAGAAGCATTCGGACACTCCTTCTAACAAGTCTTCTTCCCCTGCCGGTGGCAAGACGAACAAAGCTTCTGCCCGCGACAAGCGTGGAAAGAAGTCGGCCCCTAGCGCTTCGGAGAAGCAGAAGCAGCCCGGCGGTTACCAGGGACCCTCCAGAGACGAGCTCAATGATTTCTTCGGCACGAAGAACCAGCCTAGTCCGGTTGGTGCCTGGCTTGCAGAGGCTGCATACCGTCAGAAGCGCAAGGAGGTTGAGGCTGCTGTCGAGGCCGCCAAAGCTGCGCAAGCTGCGAAGGTTTCGCAGGCTTCCCAACCCGCTCAAGTATCCCGACCTGCTAAGATTTCCCAGCCTGCTCAAGCCTCTCACGGCGCTCAGAACTCAGACCGCCAGAGCTTCAGTGCTGGCGACTATCAGGACCTGATTCAGAATGACTACAATGACCTGATCCGAGAGTCCCCCGAGAAGAAGCAGGCTGCTCGCACGAAAGGAGGCTCCTCTAATGCCATCCCTCAGACTGTTGACTTCAACGGCCAGTACCCACAGGCTCAGCAGCTCGCCGGAGCTCGTCGGCGTGGTGGTGGACCAGCGCTCCCGCCCACCCCGGCTTCCGCCTACCATCCCCGCGTTGCGGCCGCCAAGACGACGGATGAGATGATGGGCGAACTCGATGACTTCTTCGTCGAGGAGAACGACCACCTGTACCAGAAGCCCGGCCGCGCCTCAACTTCCACCGCCGGTGGCTCTCAGAAGCAGGAGCCCTGGGACGACCCTGCTTACAACGAGGAGGCTCTCCAGTTTGGCTACGCCTACATGCAGAACCGCCATACTCCTCTGCCCGACAACTTCGAGCCTGTCCCTCTTACCCGCGAGCAGCGCCGCCAGGTTCTGGCCGCCAACAGCATTGCTGAGGCCGACTATCCCGCCCCTCCCGCCGGCTACCCTACGCCGGCTGGCCCTGCCGACGACGAGAACGCGCCTCCCTGCCCGACCCGTCCTCCTCCTTCCGTCCCTGCTCCTGGCACCGGCACCGGCACCGGCGGAGGCATCGGTCAAGGACGTCAGAGAAGTAGCGGCGAGCAAGTCCAGAGCCTCCGTCGCGCCCCTCGTCGCTTCCAGCGCGCCGCGACAGCCCCCAGCGCCGCTCCCAAGAGCCCTGCTCCCGGCTACGACGACGACTGGTTCTAAGTAACTTGGCAATGTACCCTGTCTTCTTTCCCATTCTGCTCTTTTGCAGTCTTAGCCGCAGGTACCCTAATCCGGGCTCTCACACACCATTTGGCCGATTGGAATGGCCACCTCTTGCAACGACCAGGATCGCGAGTCTACTTGGTATGGAAGCCTCCGAGTAATGACACTTGGGACGGATAAGGGACGAAAGGATATGAAGGGAAGGAAGGTCTTGGACTTTTTCTCTCCCGCATTTGTTGTTGGTTTACCGAAAAAATTGGTCTTTTGTGGATTGACCTTTCGTTTGGGCAGGCATTTTTCTGATTTGCTTGCGCTTGTACGCGAGGACGACTATGGAGAAGCAGTAGGTAGTTCGGTAGAAAAGGCAACAATAGCTCTATACTCTACAACTTGGTGCTGCTGTACATCATTAGTGACATGGTGCATGCATCCTCGCCTCTGAGCGGTGCGCAAGAAAGCTGTGAGCCCCAAACGCGTGCGGCCAGATCGTACAACATCCACGTATAGTCGCATCTAGGGGACAAGCAGAGGCGAGTAGAACGCATCTGTCATACAAGAGCACGTTCTGCGACGGATGATCAATGTATCTACCATACACCTCGTGGGCTCAAGATTCAGCTGTGGCTGGTCTGCCCACGAGGGCTTCCATCACCGAGTTTGCAGCGCGCACGCACCAATCACTTTTATCAGACAGTCGAGGCTTAGGAAATTGGTTGATTATCATCCACTATTCATGGCTTGCGTACCCGCCGTCTTGGGGTATAGGAGGCCTCCTTTTGCCGACTCCAGTCGTCGGCTTTTAGCCTCTGGGCACATCAAGACTCCTCTTCCGAAACTTCCAAAGCCCCCTCCATCCCTACCCGCTCCTACGTATGTACAGCCCCATCTGTGCATGCCACTTGAGTCCGCCACCTCTGCTGGGGTTTAAACTCAATGGCTGGAAGGCAAGGAAAGCTAAAAACAAAGGGAATAGCCTGTGTGTGTGAAAAATTATCCGCTTGTATGTCCAGTGTCCACGGCCGTCGTTGCTGGATCTCTCTCGACTCTCTTCAAGCAGTCCCAAATACGCCGCCCCTATGCGGATTCGTGTCCCTCATACATGACAAAGGTATATATAGAAAGTTGCATGGTACAAGAAACGAAGGAAAAGGAACCCAATTAAGCGCTGTGCACGAGCTCACCACAATCAACATCCTCAAGCACTTTGTGGTGGTGCTCCAGCCATGCCGTTATTCTCCTGTTCAAAAGCCAACTTCCTTGCACTTGCCGGCTCAACCTTGAAGGTCGGCTTCTCCAGACCTGAAACTCCACTGTCAGTCTCCCCAAATGTGATGCCAAGGACATCTGGATTCTTCTTGGCCTCCAGTCGCTTCCTCTCCTCTTCCGCATCGTTGAGATTCATCAGTGCGGGTGGACGGTGGCGCTGTTGCTGAGCCTTGGCCAAGGAAATCGTCTTTTGTTGATACGTCGTTGTTATCGCCTGGGTGTCATCTCGGTCGATCGTGGCCTTCATGAGGGCAGCCATCCACAGCCTGCCTTGCTTGAGGTTGGGGACAGCAAAGTAGTGGACAGTTGGCTTGGTGAAGTTGACAGCACGGGAGAGGCCTGCGCGAGGGGGGACAAGTTTGAAGATGAACATGGCGTCGTCGCCCTTCTCCACTGAGGGATCGTTGTGTGCTGCAGCGCCAGCACCAGTGAGTGTGGCATGGAGCCCAGTCAGTCGCTCGTTATCAGCCGGGAGTACACGGTGGAAGGAGATGTCGATGAGGCCCTTCTCCTGGTCGTCGTTCTCTGAGTAGTAGTAGGCTAGGCGACGTCCCTTGAGAACGAACAGTCGGGGTTTCCAAGTCGTCATGAGGTTAGAACTCTTCTTCCGCATCCAACCACTGTAATCCGCATCTTTCACAGCCTCTGCGGGGCTGACCTTTAGCAGACCACGTTGGTAGGCACTGGTCTCCTTCTTGCCCTTCTTCCTACTGCCCTTGCTTGCGATGGTCGTCGCGGTGCTTGGGCTCTTCGCAGCATCAGGGGAATCCAGCTCGAAGCTTGGCCCAGCTGAAGGAGTACTCGATCCGGTTCTAGCGGGCGAGTGCATAGGCGAGTCCGCCTTCAGAGGAGAGTCGACTGAGGATGTGATGACAGGGGAGGGGGATGTCATTTTGTTGCGGTCTCCGGAAACCGAATCGGAGATGGCCCGGAGGCCGGTGACCTTTACGGAAGGCTTGACGACGGCAGACAACCATTCCGCATGAATACCTTGGCGTGCTGCTGGAGACATTGGCGCTTCGCGAGTCTTCGAGGTGGCACCGTCGAGCTTGGTGACGCTAGGGGCTCCTGTGTCCTTAACCGGGGGTGCAGGACGGGCTGATTGAGTGGTGCTTGTCGAGGCAGTCCTCCTGTGGTTGTTGGACTGCAAACCGTAATACTTCTGGGCGGCTGGCGAAGCAACGGAGTCGCGGGTTGAGTCAATGCTGCCGAATCTAGAGTGCCTAGAGGTGGCAGTTGCACTGCGAACTCGTTGCTCGTCGGCGTAGCTGTGTTTTCTGGTGTGGCTGGCTGTACTGTCACGCTTCTTAAGTACGTTTCGGCGTCTGCCGTCAACGTCAGTGCCGCTGAAGTATCCGCGATCGGTATCGAGAGCAGAATCCGGGGCATGGAGACCAGACTGCTGCATAACGTCTTGGAAACCAGTGGAGGAAAGCGGTCTCTGCGAAGCACTGCCGAGAGTCCAGTTCCTGTCGAATGAAGGCTGCTTCTTATGGGCCCCATCTGCTGCCTGAGGAAACGTCCCGCTCGTGGCTAGCTTGGGTGTTACGGCATTGCCCATTGTCGTTCCTGTCAAACGGAAGTCGGTCGATGATGAGTGTCGACGGGAGTGATGCAAGTCCCTGACGGAGGCGGCTGAAGGTCGTTTCATGTGTGAAGGCCGCGTGGGGCTATCAGCAATGGGTGATACCGGTGAGACCAGAGAGGTAGTGTCCAACTTGGGCGTTTGGGAGAAAGACAACCGTTTGCTACTCAGCGACATGGACCTGTCGTCAACCGGCGTCATCCTAGGCATGGAGTTCGTCAGGGTGTCCGCCCGACTCCGCGAGCGCTTGGCATCTTCTGAACCGATCTCGCTACCATAAGTCTGAGTCGTGCGTCTCGTCGCGACCCCGATATTGTTGCACTCGTCTTGAAGAGACTTAATCTTCTGCCATGTCTTGAGTCTCCTTCCGACGGAACCCAGCTCGAAGGCCTTGATGAACAGGGAGCTCTGGTCCATGCCCAAAAGAACTTCGCCTGAGATTTCCTGGTCTCGGAAGACCTCGCAATGCGACTTCTCGACGCCGACTGTGAATAGATATTCGGCGACCTCGTCAGCCGACCAAGCCTCAACTTCCGACCGGCTGTGCATGCCCTCTTCCTCCTCATCTGTCTCCTCGCCATGGATGTAGGATAATCGGTGGTCGATAGTGGCACTGTATTCGCTTCCAGAATCAGTAGGAGGAGCGCGCATCCCACCGTTGCTGGGCTTGGAGCGTAGATCGGTGATGTGCTCTTCGATGACATTGAGCGTCTCGTTCAGAACATGGTCTTGGTTCGTATTCAGGCGGCCGAGGGAGGCTGACGGCGGACGAGCCACGGGCGGCGCACTCTCACTCGGAGGGACATCCTGCTTGATGCTATTCAATGGAAGGGTGACTGGAGCGATCGATTCGGCAGGGGACACGGGAGCCGGCGGAGGGGTGGGCGTGTCAGCCTGGTTATCGATCGGGGATGCAACGGATGGGTGCTTGGGTTCGTTTGCTCCTTCAGGGAGCGTAGCCAGCGGTTTCGAGAAATTGTTCGTAAGAGACGTCTTCGGGGCTGGTCTGGTGTAGACTAGAAAGGGCAAATCAGTTGCGCGTCGTTTGCGGCGAGGGGCAGTCGAGCCTACCTTCGGGAAACAGGCCGCTGTTGCCGTTCACCAAATGCTTGCCAAGAAACCATCCATCGCCAAATTCATCGTCTCTCTCGATGAGTTCGACTCGGTCGCCCTTGGCCAAACTCAATTCGTCGGAGCTACGAGCAATGAAGTCGTCTGCGACAAGAACACATCAGCTCAGAGAACGCGGGTCAGGGGGGTCGAGTTGTGCTGAAGGCGGGGAGAAGATGAAGCTGCATGACGCGAATGCAGCGGCGGGCGGGACGAGGGCGGCAGGTGGGCTCAGGAGGAGCAAGTCAGTATGGGCGGATAGAGAGGATAGACATACGTATGACGAGAAGGATATCGCCAACTTCAGGCCTTGGAGCAGCCATGTTGCCGACGATGCCAGGCGCCGCGACAGATGCGGGTGGCGTTTGCTGAAGAGAATGGTTTGTGAGGGGATCAATACATAGGAGACGAAGTGCTGGCTGGGCAGCCTGGCCTGGGCTTGAGATGACTTGGGTGCGACGACCGGGGGGCGGAGAAATGCTGGCAAAGCGAAAAAAAGCGGCAGAAGCCAGGGATTGTCAGTTGTTCGGCAGCTGGGACCAGGTATGGTAAGTGTGCGCAGTAGTGACCGCGCAAGAGCGGATAAGGTGAGGAGTAGATGAGGGTCTGGTGAGATTGATGGCGACCAGGGTAGTAGGGAGGAAAGGGAAGGAGGGAGAGCGAGGTGTGTAAGGAGAGGAATTCGATGCCGCGACGATGGGCCCCCAAAAGGTGTGCGTGTGTTGTTGTTGTTATTTTCTGGGATGCTGATGAGGGGGGATAATTTCACTGTCTTCACTTTTTCCCCCCTTCCTTCAGACGGTGGTGCCCTTGTGTTTTTTCTTCTTCTTCTCGTTCCCTTCCTTCCTTGGCCCGATGCTCTTACCGTTTCTCTCGTTTGAGTGAGGTTGAAGAAGCCGAGAGGTGGGCTGACAGATTGGACACGCAGCCGGGAAGAAAGTGGCGACGAATGCAAATAGAAGAGGGTCGTCGGTCGGGCAAGGCACGCTGTAAGATCAAGTCCCGGTCTTGACGGCAGACCAGACCAGACGGGGAGGCAGAAGAAGTTGGAGGTTGGAGTTGCTCAAGACGGCGCTGTGAGATGTGATTGGGGGACACTGGATTTGGCGTGGAGTAACGCTATTGGACCACTGCAACGCAAGTGTAAGGCGCATAGACGGTGCTGGGGACGTGGTGGAGGACAGACGAAGGGTGACGGTCCACGTCTGGGTCCAGGAGCCGCTGTCCCGTTCTCTTTTTTTTGGTCGTCCAGTTGCTGCTGTTGATGCTGCTGGGCTGCTGCACGCTGCAACCTGCACAAGTGTCCTGCAGATTCTGCTGTTGGCTGACTGTTGCACCGAGGCCGTCCTGTCGACTGGGGGTACCGCCGCACCTTAGTGTCTTTTGTCCAGGGGTTCCTCAGGCTCAGGGCCACTTCGTAATTAGGTGGTCACAATCCCGTTCTCCGAGTCGGATGTCTTGGACAATGTCTTGGGTGTCGAATTGGCTGTCGTGGAGCTGCGTGCGTGGTTTGGATTTTGGGAGTCCCCGTGTCTTGCGTCTGGCGAACGAGCTGCCAGACAGAAGTCTAATTGCAGCTGCCGGCCGAACGAACGGCAACTGCGAGTGCGAGATCTTAATGCACTGAACCACCGAGGCAGATGAAGGTCTGCAGGTACTGGATGGACCGTACCAGACGTTGGCCAGGCTCTTGGTCTACGTGTGCCTAAGGTAGGTAAGGTAAGGCAGTCCAAGTGATGAGCTTCAATGCGGTCTCGTGGCCTTGGAAACCAGAGACAACCTGAAATGTCCTGGTATTTGGCCCCAGAAGGAAGGAATGGAAGGACCCCCAAACAAGGAAGGGGTCGTTGTCGGTGGTGGCCCGTGTAACAAAAGCTGACGATGCTATGCGATGCGATGCAATGTGCGCGAGGCACGGCGGGGAGGACGGAGGACGACGACGGGGACGGGTGCGTCCGTGGGACTGGGTCCTGTAGGTAACCTGGACCTGCCTGGCTGGCTGGACGTACGGATGCCGAGCGATCAGACCGGGCTCAGAGCTGCGCAGAGGAATTGGTGCCGCACGCCGAGCAGACTTGTCGTCAGGGAGATAGATATAATCTGCTGCACGTTATGCAGACCTGTAGGTTGGCGACCTGGTGTAAACGGATGAGATCCCGTAGAGAGGAGCAGCGTAGGTGTTATTCCTCTTATTTCTTCAGGAGGCACTCTGGCATTTAATTAGCCAGTTTGAGGCTGTAAGGGGGACGAGAACGCGAGGATAAAGAACGGCCTTTGGTTGAGGATGTGGCTGGCAGAGGCGCTTCAAGCTAAAGTCAACGGGCGCCGGGTGGGGGAGGATACCTGAGGAAGTAGACAGTAAGCCAGGTACCGGTAGATAGAGGTAAGGTAAGGTAGGATAAAGGTAGGTACAGTAGAGGCGAGAGGCAGACGAGAGAGGTTCTATCCGTACTTGGGCCACCAAAGCAATTCGGTCTTGTCCGTTTCTCGTGTTATCCCAGCTGGGCAGGTCCCTTAAAACCCGTGATAATGGGGACTGAGGTGAGATGAAGTGTGCAATGGCAATGGATGGTGTTCTTGCCGTCCGGAACCGATGGGGAATCACAAATAGAGTTCGTTGCTGCAAGCCGCAGATGGCGAATAACTGTGCAGATTTGCAGACGGCAAGCAGGTCTTCACCACGGCCTGGCACCATTCCGACTTCTCTGGGTTTTGTTTCGTCTTTCATTTGTTTCCCTGTCCATCATGAACCCGCGTCGTCGTCCGTCCGTCGCCTGCAAACCCGTGAACTGCTCCATTTCGACGCTCTCGGTGCTTACGTCTCCTGCGTTTCTGCCGTTGCTGGGACACGCATGTCCCGGCCCATCCCTTGCGTAAGGTAGATGACCGAACGCACTCTGGTGTTCATGTCCGCCCACGATCCCCCGCCTTGCTCCGAGCCACCATCGGCGTCCTCGAGCCGTCACCGGTTTCGCCATGGCCAAAGACAAGACCGAACACGCACCACGAGACCCAGGTCTACCAGGTCTTTCCTCGTGGGTGCACTGCGAAGGATCGCATCTCCCGCGGGCTGGTTCCCCGGCAGAGCAAGGGTGACCTAGAGCACGAAAGCCGGGCCCTCTACCAGATGAACCAATCATGTCGCCCACGCACATCGGTTATCACCTCGTCTGCAAGGTGATGCTGGCCTCGTTGCTGCATTTCATCTACTTATTTTTTCTGTCATGAGCGCGTCCCGCCGTAATCACGGCAGACCCGCGAAATTGACAAGCCAAGGCACGCTGGAAGGTGTTCAGACTCACGTGTTGACCAGTGTTCAAGTTCCACAAGCCGCAAAGTCTCCAGTCCTCAAGCTGTCTGGAAATGCAGCCACATCATGTACTCGCTCGTAAAAGGTAGCTAAGGGGATGGGCTGACTGGCTGGCTTACCTAACGAGTAGCTTAAGCAGCCTACTCTCGACACTTGGAGCCCAGATGCATCCAAAAACCCCAGGTCCAGCAAGCACCTCGATCGAGGCTAGTAAAAGGGGACCATCGGGGGCGTTTCCACAACTGGCCGGCTTTCACCTTGATCGTTATGAGATAATTAGGCCAACCACAACAGCAACCACCCCTCGAGATGGGTATGCGAAAGTGCAAATATGGCATGCGTTACCTTACTGAGCGATGATAGAGTTGCATGGTTCTAATGATAGACACGCGAAGGCCGAACTGGTGGTGTGCGGTGTCAAGCTAAAGCTGCGGCATCAATAGAAACAAACGTCTTGACAAGTCGATGGCCAGCGGGACAAAGAACACACAAAGAAACGTCCTTGTCGCCACCTGACACTGGCCCCGTCTTTATCCCTCACAAATGTAGGACTGCACATTGTCAACGATGAGCCAAGCCTCGAGAGCTGGGATGTGGACGCAAGGGGGGTAGGAAGGTGATTGGGGGATATCAGGGGATGATCAAACCCTGAGAGAGAAAACAACTCGGAAATCGGATTGTGTTGCGGGAGTCTGGGGCGCAGAGGGAACATATTGTGTTCGATATGCTTTCAGCTGCAAGCCATGATTCAAGGCGCGAGAATCTCGTCGAATTCTGGCTGTACGCACATGCGTACAAGATGATAACATCATACATACGCGCTGACTACAACGATGGCGGGAGGTACTGAAGCAGCTGCATTTGTGACTGGTGGTTCGACGTTATCAGGACTCCATATTTACATATCCATTGAGACGCCGTAAGCATCATGCTTTCTTTTCCCCTCCTTAGTCTTGTCCGCAATCAGGAAAGTGTCTCATCGCGCTTCGTCAGAATCCCCAAAATTGGCCTATTGCGTGCAACATGCTAACGGGCTGCAGCAGGTGGGAACATGTGGTCGCCCGAAGGCCAAGGTGTTGAACACTCTTTATAATTACTCGTATGTGCAGCAAACAGCCAGACTGCAACCTTCCATTACCAGCTCTGCCTCCCTCCCTCGGAGTTGGGGAAGCTTGCCGTGTATCCGAATGGATACGGATATGATGCAGGTCACAGTGGGAAAGCTAGATAGAGTACTTTTTATTTTCCCTACGAGATTGACTTTGAATTCGAATGCGGCAGCGCAGGTCAATGACAGAAATTCGTGGTCCCATGTTCAAAAGGGACTGCGCTATGCCCCAATCAGAGGTCGACCCGTCCTGCCCGCGTGCGGCTAGTGCGTAATAGGACTAGAGGGCCTCCACCACCTGCCAAGGTCCCCCAGTCGCGGGCAGCCTTAGCCTACCACCTCAGCAAACACCACCTCACCTTCCATCCCACCCTAAATCTCACGCTGTTTGACTGTGGCTTTCTCAGCGCCGTGTGGAAGCTGGGGTCTCATCGTTTGGGTGCACCGTGCACACCACCACCACCGCTTCACATTTGGACAATACACCCAGCCTGGGCTGTCAGACATTACCTTACCCGGGCTCAGAATACCTTCCGACGACCATCTCTCCTCACCGACGACCGTCATCCGACGCCGCATCGCCCTCAACACCTGCCATCGACCCCGAGTGCACTTCTCATCTGAGGTAGATCGACGGTCTTGAGTGATTGACGAATTCCCTCGGCGCCTCAAACTTCGCGAGCACCAGGGGGCAGGCGACACGGCCGGTCGTAGCCTCCTGGAAAACCTTCGATCGTGACAAATCCGAGCTCCAGTTAAGAACCCATCAAACAACCCGTTCGAGCAGCACCTTTCCGAGACGCCCATCCACTCGTCGCTGCTACCCCCTTGGCGAATACACACTGCCTGCAGAGGTATCCAATCCTGGGCGAAAAAAAGGGACGGAAAAGGCAGTCGCTCTGGACCGATTTTTGACACAGTGCGACCCGTGACAGCAACGACGCCAGCCTCGCCTTCCACCGAATTCATACCCAGGGACTGGCTCTGTTCCTCGCTCCTTCCAGACCGTATCTTGGGAAACCCGCGTCACTATCGCCTTTCGATAGGTTCGAGTATCTTCGACGTATTGGGACCTCGTCCTCATGGTGGGCCTTCAACTTCCCCTCATCTCATCTCGCAGCCGTTGACCCAGGTACCCTCCAGTCTCGTCGAAGGTTCTCGTCCGACCCCGCTGCGTCGTCGCCGCAAACCGCGTAAACGAGTCAACACCTGTGATATGATGCCGCAAGGTGGCCAGCAAGATTCCGTCGGCGGCTTCATGTCAGGCGCGCGCGTCGCTGCCTCAAACTCGACCCTCAACGCCTGGATGGGCCGTCGACAACCATCGTGGATGACTTCACAACCAACAACGGGCGCCTCACCGTCAACCTCGACCTATCAGCATGAAAAGTCCGGTCGTTTGGGAAGACCACCCTCTCGGTCTCAACATCCTCCACCACAAGATACCACGAACCCGACCCCCTCGAATCATTACAACGTCTCGGTGCAATCCGCCAGACCCCCTAATACCACACAACCGGATCCTGAGTTCTTGCCTGCCTCCGAGCTCAGCAAACAGACACTGTACGATACCTTCCCTCTCTCTACAGTTCATCTTCTTTTCTGACTGTTCATTTGCAGTGATAGCGCGGCCGCTCTCCCTTCTCCTGCCCCGACTGATCAACCTAGCCCGTCAACTCCAGCGTCAAACCAACCTCAGCAGCAGACCCAAGATCAGGACGGTCAAAACCCCGGTTTCGCTCTCAGGCCAAATAACAATGCGGCTGGCGTGGCCGAATTTTTCGCGCAACAAGCTGCTGCCAATCGTCCCCCCGAGACCCTAGGCGGAGGAACGCCCTCTGGACAAGAGGCGTCGAATACCGACGACTACTCAGGATCGATGTTCGCTCTCAACGAGAGTGATGTTAAAGATGTCGAGGTTGCTCTAAGCAGTGCTTCGCCATCGCTGCAAAACCGACCGGCAACCCAAATACCCGCTCTCCAGAGCCCTGGAATGCAAGAAAGACGGCCAAGTGCGGCATCAATACCAGAACCTCATACTTATCCAAGCCAACCTTCGAATCCCGCCGTGCAGAATAGCCCCCCGGCTTCAACGATTACTCAATCACCAGCTCCCCAGCAAGCTGTCTCTCAGCAGGCCGCCCCTCAGCAGGCCGCCCCTCAGCAGGCCGCCCCTCTGCCTCCGCCCGCAGCGCAGAACCTTAACCCAGAAGGAGACATAAACTGTTTGCGCCCTGATGCGATGACTCTGCAGCTCGAGAAGATTGTCCAAAGATGTGTTGGCCAAGAGAATCAAACCCCCGATAACACCACGGGACCCAGACTCAAGCTCCTCAAAGACGCTATTGAAGCAGGCGATTACTTCTATATTGCGCTACACCAGCTTCTTTGTTCTTGGTCTTTCAGCAAGGAATGGGTAATTCACACTCTTCAGATAGACCCCTCAGTGGCAGATGGCGGCATGAGGGTCGTGCAGAACACTCTCAGGAGAAACGACAACATGGCTAAGGAATTCGTCTTCTTGTTCGCCAACTTCCCGGATTCACCCAGGTCAGGCTTGTGGAACTTACCCTTCTATCGACAGCACATCAACAACGTTGGTGTGTTTCTCCGGTGTCTTCATAGCCAGTGGAATCGGGTCTTGATCCCAACTATGAAACCTGACACCGGCAGAGGATATCCTATTCTCGCAACTGAGCTGCACTATCAACTGAGGCTTAAGTCTCCTGTGCTCGAGCCTGTGATCTTCATCGTCACACGGAGGCACATGGGCATTGCGGATGGTCCTGTTGCAGACAAGATGCAACACCTGTTCCAAATGGACCTGAAGACCGACTATTCTAGGATGACAGAATCGGATCAGAGCAACCTGAGAGACACATTGATCAAGCGCTACAAACAACTTGCGTGCGAGTACCGGCAGTCTCAATCTTCACCCCAAGCATCCTTCATGTCTTCCGCACAGCCTATGCCAGCACTAATGGCGCCAACCCCGATGCCTTCCAATGTGGCAATGACGCCGGCTATGATCAGACAACAGCAGATGATGAACAACGCAAGACGTCTGTCAGCTGGGTATCCCGGCACCCAGCTCGCCGCTCCAAATCTGAATGCTTCTGAAGGGTTTGATATGTACCCATCTCCGGCACCCCCTGGTAACTTCTCTCCCATTCCGCCGCAATACACCCTTCACAATGAAGGTCGAATGGCCCCGGTTCGTGGATTGCAGATGCCCATGCCACAAAACATGGCGAGGGCGCCATCAACAGGGACTCACCTCAGCCAGCCCCTGACTCCGGCAGGTTCTCCTCTTCATGCCAATACGCAATTGCCGAACATGGGGAGGGTAGTCCAAACCCGAGGACAGACGTCGCCAGTCCTGCAAGCACCTCTTAGTGGGCTTTCTGTGTCGATGCCGACTGTTTCTTCTCCCACGCAGATGACCACTGGGCCCCATAGCCCAGTAGTAAACACACAGCCTGGGTTCTTGCCTCACAATAGCTATCAAGGGCCGCAAGTGCCATACCAACAAGCGATGCAAGCACAGCAGATGCGGCAGGTGAATCGTTTCAACTATCAACTCCCCAGCCAGGTCATGGGGCCAGCATCACCACCGATTATGACCACGCCTCAGTTTCATCAGATGCCACAGCCATGGCCCCCTCAGGGCGTGACTCAACAACTTCCACCAAGGCAGCTTCAGGGTGTTACTCACCAATTTCCACCAAGGCCGGTACACAGTGAATCTACAGGTCTGCCGAGCCCAATACCTTCAAGCATTCGTGCGAGAGCACCAGCGCCGCGGCCCAAAGGCGCCATCTTTCGACCGCCTCATCAACACGTTCCTCTGGACCAGATACCGCATACCCCGCACGAACCGAAGGCTTTGGCCAATTCTCTACATCAGGTCGACGTTCGAAGCCCTAGGCGAGTGCCGCGAGAACTCCCCATGAAAGACGACCCGACGCCCCCGCAAAGACACTATCAATCCGTCAAAAGTCTGGCATTGGGTCCGGTAGCAACAATCCCCCGCTGGGAGTTGCACAAATTTGACTTTGTGGTTCCAGATGGCAAATTTGACAGGCTCTGCACAGATCGTTTTCCAATTGGCCAACAGATCCCTGTTTCGCAATACTCCAACGGCTCTCTTCGATATCGTCTCCGTCTCTGCGCCATACGTTTAAAGTCTGGCCAGGAAACAGTATCAGAGTCTGCTTGGGCTGTAGCCCCAACGTATTGGCCTGATCACATCTCTGTTGTGGTCAATAAAAAGGTCATGAAGATTCGTCGCAAGCAGCACAACGGCCAAGACCAGCCTGTGGAATTGACAACGCATCTTTGTAGAGGGAGCAACGCTATTTCTGTCAGCATAGCCCCGCAAGCTTGTGCGCGGAAAGCGGCAGACACGACCTACTTTATGGCTGTCGAAGTCGTCGAAACCCTCAACCACCAGAGCATATTCAATATGGTGACGCAAAGAGGCGTCATACCTGTTGAATCAACCAGAAAGCTCATCCAGGACCGTCTGAAGCCTTCACAAAACGATGGGGACGATGAGCTGGCCGTTGTGGGCAGCGACCTCAGCGTCGATTTAGCCGATCCATTCAGTTCTACCATTTATGAGATTCCGGTACGCGGCGCCGCATGCACGCATTTGGAATGCTTCGATTTGGGGAATTGGCTAAATAGCAGGCCGTCCAAGCCCATGTGCACATCCCACGGTAACGGCTGCAACCGACCCT
>JABGMY010001027.1:0-13529 GCA_014705525.1 Colletotrichum sp. HC292
GGGGCGTGTCCGGCCAGTCTTTCTGCGCCCTACCTTATTCGGACCTAATTTCCACCATTTCGCGCAGGAAAAAAGAAGCAAATGCGAAATTTCACGATGCGCCAACGGGCCAACCAGTAAAAAAAAACAAAAAAGCCAACAGTCCCGCCGCGGCCCTACAGCGCGGTCGTGCCATCAGCCACACTGCAGCCTAGAATCGATCATGGCGTTTGTCACTCACTGCACGGTACTTATCTCATTAGCCCCAACGTCCCTCCCAAGGTCAGCGCCAGCACACGTTCGGTGCGAGGCATTTTTAACACAACCCCCTCCGGCCGGATCCTTCGCTCGCCAGGACGCGATTGTTTAGGCAATTTGAGAGTGAGGGGGAATTGTCTTGGTAATTAATATTAACCTGCTTAAGCCAAGATGTGTTCGCCGGGTCGCCTCGCCCTGCTCTGCGGCACAATGTCTTCCCAAGGTCTGGGCAAACAAGCGATCAAAGGGACGGTACGGCGACGGCGCATCTTGGGCATCGTATCGTGTGACAAGGCCAGACCAATCTTACCGCCGGAGTTGCTTTCCAGCCGGGGAGGAGCACCATTCAATTGAATTGACCCTCGCTCACCGCATTTGTTATTGTTCGTCCGAGCCCGCGGATACCTGCCGACCGGGACCTCCTGCCTGCCACTGGTGACCCGACCCAGGTCGAGCCCAGGTCGAGGTAAAATTGGGGACCCCGCCCGGCGGACGGTGGACCGCGAGCCTCGGCCTCCTCCCAGAGACTCAGTTCAGTCCTTTTCGGTGCCGCTCCAGCCGCACAAGCATCAGTGCGAGGGCGATCAAATATCGACTGCGCGGTGGACTACGGATTTAATGCTGCATGTATCTTGGTAATCAAGCAATGCGAGCTTTTGACATGATTGCCACCAGGGCCCTTGCATTGACGTCTCAAGGGACTGCCAGATGTCGCAGGGGAAGAAGACGAGAGACGGGTGGGGTTGAAGTGGAAGGATTTCGAGTATAGGTAGGTAAGCGACTCGGTTTAATCTCAAATGGTCTCGGCCGGATCATGGTCCGGCAGGTGGAGACGGCATCAGCCGAACCTAGGACGGGAGTTGGATGTTGAAGGTGCGAATTCTGATTTTCGGCTAGTCCTGAGCACCGTAGTCTGATTCGGGAAGGAACTGCCGGCCTTGCTCCGAGGTTTTGCTCCGGGCCGGAAGGTCAGGCACAGATATTCACGGTGCAGTGGGGCCGCAGCCGCCGTCGACGTGCATATGCGTGCTGGCAGGTTTATGCAGGTACGGCGCATAGTCGCTCTTCAGTGGCAAAATCGTCATTCTTGCCAGCTTCTTCTATTTTTTCCCTTCCAATTGCCAACGGCGGCCAATCGAAGCACTCCCGACCTACCTGGTGGTCGCTACACAAACACCTTAGGCAATGACCGGCTCAACGTCAGAATGTCGATCCTGCCCTGGCGTGCCAAACTGACGGGTTGGAGAGGCGCCTTCGGCCAACGTTCGGACAATTACCTCAAACATCACCGCATTTTTTACTGCAACTCAACTACCGCCCAGCACTGCCGACACGGTGGTTCTTCGTACGATCCTGCCTCCCACGGCCGCAAGAACGGCGTCTGAAGTGCCATTGCCCCACGCCGACTACGGACGCACACCGCCGCGATTTCATGTCGGGATCTCGGGCAGCGAAGTTTCAGCATGCCCCCGACCAGCAGTCGCGGCGCGGGATCTGCTGCTCGGAGATACGTGACCCCATCTCGTCGTTTGCGCATACCTATGCCCCCGAACAGTGGGCTGCCGTTCGATCGGGTCCGGCCTCTGAAGTGTTTGAACAGTGGCATCCTGACGGGCGGCAACCGCGGAAGCAAAGAGGGGCGGAACATGCATCAACAGCAGCAACGGCAGCAGTTCTGCGCGGCCGTGAAACCGGGCAACCCACAATTATGTGCTCTCGCGTCGACGAGATATCTCCGTCCCGTCAGCACCTTACTGCAACCTGCATCCTCGACCCTGGTCACCGAGGACAGGTCCCTGGCCAAGACGCTTCTTGACCGAAGGCCTCTTTTAGAAAATCGTGAGATCCAGTGTCGACGGCCGGCCCTCTGTGGACTCGTGGGGTTGGAATGTTGAAGATCTGAACTCTAAAAAACTGACATTTCTTGTCTAGAGACACGGACGGGGACGGCAGACGGGAGACGCCGACTGGAATGACCGGCGGGAAGCGGATCTTGGTGACGTGCTGGTGGCCCCTGCACGACAAGGTTTCCCATTCGGAAACCCACAAAAAAGCACGTTTCTAGAAGCTTGCCGGAACCAAAATGCCATCCATGCCAGTGCGGACGAATGCCGCCCACGGAAGAGCCCGCACTTGACGTAAGAATGCCACACTTTTTCCAGAGCCGCAAATGCCAAACCAAAAGGGAGAAGGAGAGCTGAGCTGTCTGCTGGAGAACAGAGAGCAATTTTTATTGTGGCGGTGGATACCGAGCTTCTCCCGCCCTTGTCTCTGACTGACACATGGAAGAACTCAAAGAACGACAGAGAACCGTAAATCCCCAACCTACCACTTTCTCAAACGCCTGGCAACCTCCAATTTTTCTCTTTCGGCCCCTCCCTCTGCTTCCATGGCGGTGTGAGTCCGTGCAAGTGCCGAAGAGTACTGGAGTCGATGACATCAAAACACCATGATCGTTCGGGACTGGCGGCCAAGAACATCCTGGATCTTTTCCTTATCGCCAACCGGTCTTCTTCTTTCCAGGGATCCATATGCACTGTGAACGTGTGTTAGACAGCTGCTCGGGCCTAGCCCGGACAGTCCCCATCTCTGTCGCCAATGCTTGAACCCATCGGGAACTCCAACGCCGTCTGAAAGAGCGAGGACACGGCACGCCGGAAACCTTGCTTCGCTGTTTGCTGGCGTCTCGCGGGTTCCCCCCATCCAATCCAATCCCCCATTCGCAACCTCTTACCCATAGAGAAGCTCTAAATCCGTGCGCTACTTGAACAAGATTTCTAAGCCAGATAACCACTGAACCCACCCGAGCTACGCGGAGTGGCCACTCCCGCTCCAGTCGGACGAATCATTACGCCGCATCTTGAACTTCTTTGGCCTTCTCTGGAAAAGTTCCGCTTCTTTCAAACCACCATGTCCCATGGTGGGAGCCACCACGGGTATCACCAAGGATCCCTCCGTTCTGCGATCTGAGCCGCGGCATCGAGCCGCACTTTGGTGCCATCTTGTTCCCAGTTCGTTCCCGCTGTTTGACCCCACCCGTGTTGCAGTTTTTTTTTTTTTCTCTCACTCTCTCTTGCGTGGATGCTATCGTCCCAAGTTACGGTTCCTTGGACGACGGCGGCGTTAATGCCTCTTCGCCGATGTGGTTTAGGACTTAACGTTGTTTTGAAGATGGGGGCTCGAAGGTTTTAAAAGAGCTGAGCTGCTCCCTCCTCTTTCAGCAAGTTTTGTGTTGTGGAAGACACTCTCAACTTACACACTTCAACTCAACTCTTCAACAACACTCAACAACCTGAGATACCCTACCTTTTTCTTCCTTACCGACAACAAAACAACACATAATCACAATGGCCGCTACCGACTACAAGTTCGAGGGCTGGGTTGGCCTGGACGAGAAGTCCAGCGAGGGCAACATGGTCTGGCAGGAGTACGACCCCAAGCCTTGGGAGGAGACCGACGTCGACATCCAGATCACCCACTCCGGTGTCTGCGGTTCTGATATCCACGTTCTGCGTTCCGGCTGGGTAAGTTCGCTGCAACAGCAGCACCTCTTGCGTCGCTGCGATGTGGCACCAAGCTAACGTATCGCCAGGGCCCTGCTCCCTACCCCGTCTGCGTCGGCCACGAGATCGTTGGTGTCGCCGTCCGCGTCGGCTCCAAGGCCGAGGGCGGCATCAAGGTCGGTGACCGCGTCGGTGTCGGTGCCCAGTCCGACTCCTGCCTCGGCCGCCAGGGCGACTGCGAGCCCTGCTCTACCAAGAACGAGCAGTACTGCCCCAAGTCTGTCCACACTTACGGCGCCTTCCACTACAACGGCGGCAAGGCCATGGGTGGCCACGCCAAGTACCACCGATGCCCCTCGCACTTCGTCGTCAAGATCCCCGACGGCCTCGACTCCGCCTACGCCGCGCCCATGCTGTGCGGTGGTGTCACCGTCTTCTCCCCCCTGAAGAACCACGGCTGCGGCCCCGGCAAGACCGTCGCCGTCAGCGGTGTCGGTGGTCTCGGCCACATGGCCATCATGCTCGCCAAGGCCATGGGCGCCGACAAGGTTGTCGGTATCTCCCGCAAGGCTGACAAGCGCGACGAGGTCCTCAAGATGGGTGCCGACGACTACATTGCCACCGCCGAGGAGGGCGACTGGGCCAAGAAGTATGCCAACACTTTCGACCTGGTTATCTCTACCGTCTCCTCCTCCAAGGTTCCCATGCAGGACTACCTCAACCTCATCAAGCTGGACGGCTCCCTCGTCCAGGTCGGCATGCCCGACGACGGTGCCTACACCATCGCCCCCGCTCCCCTCGTCATGCGCCGTGTTAAGTTCACCGGCTCCCTGATCGGCTCCCCCCACGAGATCCGCGAGATGTGGGAGCTCGCCGCCGAGAAGGGCGTCAAGCCTTGGATCCAGGTCCGCCCCATGAGCGAGGCTAACCAGGCCATCGTCGACCTCGAGGACGGCAAGGCCCGCTACCGCTACGTCCTCCAGAACTAAATTGGAGGTCTACAATGGTTGCGGGATGAATCGCTGCAGGACAAGGACTTACACGGATGGCCCTTGCTCCGACAGCGTTGTACATAAGATGAGGTTGATGACATGACTTGGACGCATAGACTGGGCATAGCGAATCGGTTACATTATAGACACATAGAGAGATAGGAATGAATCTCAAACTCGTGAAGCAACGAGCTTCAAATTGAACAAACTCTGCGATCAATCTTCTGTTTCGGTGGTGAGCAAAGTCCGGATGTTTGCAGTGATGTCACCTGCGGTGAGGAGTCACCTCCTCCTCTTGGCGTGTGGGGGAATCGGATCCCAGTCCGAGCACAGCACCCCCACATCAACCTCCTCCCGTCTTCTCTTGACGGTTATTGCATCACGACGGAGAACATGAACAAGCGACTGGGCATCTTAGTATCCGTTCCTGACAGCCATTGATTGTTTCGGATTTCTTCAACTGAGCCCCTGCAAAGGTTGCCTAACAGGCACGCCCGGCTTCCGGTTGCCTAATGGCGAACACTCCCAGAACAAGATAAATATTGCAGTGAGCATCCGTCCCATCTTATCATGAGACACGGCATCACGAAGCTTGGTCTCCCAGTGTTCAAGCAATATAAGAAACCACCTACCCACACCCCATTCAGTAAGCTCACGACCGCCCTGCAACTGAAACTCTAAGGCTGATGGTCTTCCAGCATCCCGCAAGGTCCACATCTCAAACATGCCCAGGGCAAAGCACAATGATGTTGAGGAATTCCACAAGGCGCTGAAATCAAGCAAACGCATCCTTGCACTTTGCGGCGCCGGCCTCTCCGCGTCGTCTGGTCTGCCAACTTTTCGCGGTGCCGGAGGCCTGTGGCGCAACCATGATGCCACTTCGCTGGCTACCATGAACGCGTTCCGCAACGACCCCGGACTCGTGTGGCTGTTCTATGCGTACCGGCGACACATGGCACTCACCGTCAAGCCCAACCCGGCCCATTACGCGCTGGCTGCTTTGGCCGAGAAGAACCCGGATTTTCTGTGTCTCACGCAAAACGTCGACGGTGAGACAGCTCCTCAATGTTATCAACCAATTGATCTTGCCAGCTTTTTGGTTCACAAGAACGCTTTCAAGGAGGTGTAGGTGAATAATGACTGACATGGACAGATCTCTCGCCACGAGCCGGTCATAAGGTAGAACAGCTCCGCCGTCTACACGGTAGCCTCTTCGATATCAAGTGTGCCAAGTGCGACTACGTCGAACGCAACAACACCGCCGACCCCTTATGCCCAGCCCTTGCCCCCGCATCCGAGGACGTCAAGGACCCCAATGAAACGCTACCTCTCCTAGATCCAAAGAAGAAGCTCCCCAAGATTGACAATGCAGATCTCCCGCACTGTCCGTCCTGCAAGCAAGGTCTCCTGCGCCCGGGCGTGGTTTGGTTTGGCGAGAGCCTCGACGAGGAGATGCTCGACGGCGTGGATGCTTGGATTGAAGAGGGAAAGGTTGAACTGATGCTCGTGATCGGCACATCCGCGCAGGTATGGCCGGCCGCCGGGTACATCCTCAAGGCGCACAAAGCAGGCGCGAGGGTGTGTACTGTCAACCCCGAAGCTGAGGACAAGGACCAGATGCCCAAAGTCAAGTCTGGGGACTTTGCATTTGGGAGGGATGCTGCTGAGGTGCTGCCGTTGTTGCTAGAGCCGGTCATTGGAAAGATTGACGAGAATGGGAGGTTCTCTTGAAGAGAGCCTATGGCGGCGACGCAGCTGATAGCATGCCAAAGATATCTGTTATTTCGGTGGGCAACCTATTGCCGACATCTGTTCATCCATGCAACGGGCTTGTAAGCCCCGTCTTGTCGTGCGGGTACGCTCAGACGAGGCAACTTGGAAGTATCTTGCGAAGAGTTTTCCTATCTGGGCGGGTAGTGGGCATAGACGACATAGACGACAACGGGGACAAAGACGATGACAGAGACGACAACAAGGACAAAAAGGGCAACAAGGGCAATAGGGATAATAAACAATAAGACCATCGAAATGGAATAGAACTGTTAGACCTAAAATAAGGCAGTTTCCTGCCCGGTTAGTCTAAGGTATCCGCTCGGATAGTAAGACTCCTTGCGTAAATCGGAGGTTACCCGATGGATGAGAAGTTGAGACTTTCTTATGAATCACTAGTAAACATCCAGATCAGACCCCCTTAAGTACATATTGTGTAGTATGTGTAGAATAAAATGAGATTTTGTGAGAGAAAACAACCTTGAATCACGACTGTGTTTCATTTCCGCGCGTTACAGCCGTACAGTAAGCTTGACCTTGACGAGATCTCTCCCTGCATCACTTCATTGCAACCAGCTTCAGAACGCGAATAACCAAAAGCCGTTTGTGAAACATTTTGACCAAGATGAAAAACTTGCGGTGGTGTGAAATGTGGACCAGCCTTTGCGAGAGTTGAAGAAAGCTGAATTTGCTTTTTGGCGCATGTCCTCTCAGCCTCCATCTAATGATTCCTGGGCCAAGAGAAGTAGTAAACAAGTCTGCTAATCATTTGGTCAATTTACCGCATGGAGCTGCTTACTTCTCATTGACTCTACGCTGAGCTTTCCCAACTTATGTTACGATCGTCTTCGTCTTCATCAGCTTTGCTGGAGTCAAGGCGGCTTTTTAGTTTGTACAGACCAGAACGATCAATATCTTTCAGCGGCTCTGGGGAGACTTAAACACACAGATCTCTATATCAAGCTTGTGTATGTGAGCGTCGAGCGTGTGCAATCTCGTGAAATAACCCTCCCCAACCAAATTCCAAAACTCACGATGTCTCCAAAAATGGAGTGGACTATTATAACGCCTCGGTTCACTTGCATCACCAAGAAGGGTTCAAATTTGACCCTCAAGACAAGACTTCCCTTACAAAACAGCCCCAGAAGTCATCTCGGTGCGCATCACATGATCACCTACCGATTCCACTCAAAACCCTCCTCTCAATCTCACAGAGGCACGTAGCTCACCCCTCACACAACCTCGAACAAAACCTGCATAGTACTGTACCCACCCAGATCGAGAAACTCATCACACGACCAACGCACCACCAAAAACGCAAGAAAAAGACTGAAAATGTTCAAAATATCACCCCCCTCACCGTGCGAAGCGGCCCGAATCGCTTCCATCCACATATCGTCAATGTCCTCGAACCCGCTGCTGCACCTCCAGTTCCCCACCCCGGCCTCAATTGCGCACCTGCACAACCACCTCGCCCAAGACACCCTCCGCCACCTCGCAGCTTCGCGGGTCCTCGTCGCTCGCAGCGGCAGCAGCAGCAACAGTCACGAAAACAGCACCAAAGGTGACAACGCATCGTCGCCATCGACAGACAGCATCGCCTCGTTTGTGAAATGGGACCTCGTCGGCGTTCCCACACTCGGTTCGGAGCGCTTAGATGCTGGTGAGCGGCAGAAGCAGCAGAAGCAGCAGCATGCTACTGCTGCAGAACGGCAAGGAGAGGTGAGCCATTATCAACACCAACACCAAAAGCATGTGTTGGTGGACGAGGATGAACAAGAGGACGTGTGGCCCGTCTCGGCCAACCAAGAATACCTCACCGCCTACTCTACCGCCGCGTCGTCCGCTCGCAAGGAAGCAATGGGCACGCGGCCTTTTGTCCGTGAGTAAATTTGTTCTTCAGTTGCTGCGGCTTCTCACTTTCCGCACCTACTACCTACCTCCTGCTTGATTTCTGCCGGGGCGGCCATTTATCCTAGGCCGCCTCGCCCTCCTCCTCCTCCTCCTCCTCCTCCTCCTCTCCTCCATAATCTCATCATCATCTCCCCATCCCGGTATTTCCCTTACGTGAGATTTTCGGAAGATGTCGCGTGCGGCGTCAATCCCATCTCCCACTGGCAAACACGGCAGGCAAGAGAGAGACCGAGTGGTGCGCAATGGTCGTGTTCGCCCCCGGTGGTCCCCGCCAAGTCGACGCTCATTCACCAGCCCCCAAAGTCCGCAATTAAATGGCCCGGCTCCGAAGTCGCTCGCCGGTAGTGGGCCGAGAGCTAGTTCTCTTGAGAGTTGTTGGGAGGGGCAGGAAGGACCGTCGGCCATTTTCTTCCTTTTCGAACATGGAGATTGTATTTCGACGACTATCTCCGCGGGACCACAAATGACTCTCTCGCATAATGCCACCGGCCGCCGCCGCCAGCTCCACGGAGAATACCCACAACTTTCATGTAGCACTTTGACATTTCCAAAGCCCGCCATTGGCGCTAATATATTACCCGGGAAATCTGACATATCGTGGGCTCGAACATTCATTCCCCGCCTTGCGGGTCCGGCATGGCTTTGCCGCTACGGCGGTGCGGCCGGTCGGTGGTCCGTTTTGTCGGGGAATGAATTGGGCCCCTTCTAGATCTTACCTTCTTGTGTACCGACGACGGGTTCCGGGGCCGCGGAGCCGGGACGGCACTGGTGCGCGCCGTTTCAGACGAGGCGGCGTCCAGAGGGTTGCCGGTGTTCTTGGAGAGCACAATGGACGCTGCGCAGTTCTACAAGAAGCTGGGCTTCGCCAAGGTCGGTGGGTTCCGGATTTCGATACCTGCGAAGAATGGCGGCTGCGAGGAGTCGTACGAGGAGGTCTGTATGCTGCTGGAAGCGGATGCTGCCTGACACACTCTGCCCAGAGCTCGAGGCTGCCGCCAGACTCAGAAGGTGTTTTGATGTAGGATAAAGGCATGCTTGAGCATTGAACTCGTGTCTACTGAAGCACACACAGCACAGGCTCGCCATTGGGTCTGGATTCGTCGACAACCGCAGCAGGCCTTCGCTATGGCCTGGGGTTTTGCGTGATAGACATCTCGGCTAAGTGGGCTTGCTGCGCATCACGGACGGGTGTATTGAGACGCATATTCCGGTATTGAGCACCGCCAACTCGAGCGTCCTGCAAGTCTCACTCAGTTGATTGGATCGGCAGCATCTGCTTCTCATCCGCCGTCGCCACGTCTTCCGTCTCATGACCTACATTGATCGACCGTCGATTGAGTACACTGACGGGAAAACGAATTGCCAAGCTCGTTGATTTCAGCGAGGTCTTCCCGCGATGGTGTTGTATGGTATGAACGTTAGGCTTGAACCGGCTCGAGGAGAGGACATCGAGCACCGTCGGTCAAAACCGCCCAGCCCTCCTCAACACAACAGAGTATTCCATGACCAATCAGATTTCCTAACATCATCGGGTGCATGTGGTCTTGAACGTTGCTGTTCACCGGCTTGGGTTGGCATTAGCGTGTTCTGTTGTGCATTGTGCGGATACTGGAAAAGAGTAGAGTTGGAAAAAGACCCTTGAAAATTTGCCGCCGCAGCCCTGAATCGCAAGCGAATATCGCCAGATGGGCGGGCCCGCAGCCCGGGATTCGTCCTGCTTTGACGAGTTTATCGCTTCCCAAAACGTAGGTTTCTGCCCGTGCCCACAGCTCGCGGTTATGGAAGTTCTAGCCCGCTGGTTTGGGATGATACCCCAGGACAATTGGAGGAGCTTCAGGTGGGAGACGCTGCCCTTCTCTTGAATTGGATGCGTGTGTTTTGTGGAATAGGCAACTTTGCAGGTAATGAGATCGGGCTAGTATACGCCGAATATCGAAAAATTTCGACTTTTCTCTTGTTTTCTTCATGTTCCGTGCTGCCGGGGGTCGAATGGGAAACTGGCATTTGATGAATGGCATTTCACATGACTGCAAGCCACTCGGGCTGCGTTGAATGGTGTCGTGTTGCGGCCTGCCTCGGACCGAAGAGAAAGGGTATGTCGGGTAAATCTTCACCGGCCGGGAGCTGCCGCTTGGAGGACTCCCTGCGGTCCCTCCTCCTCCGTACGGTACCTAGGAAAACAGATGATGACCGGGCTGTCGAGGTTGGAAAGCACAGGCGCAAATTCCGCACCGCCGACGGCCCCCCGGAACGCTAGCGATAGAGCCGCCGGGCGTGCATCGTGAGTCTAGCGGTATTGGGAGCTCAATGACGTAAGAGCCGGCTAGGCATGTGCGTGAGGGGAATGCCCCTGTCTGGAGTTGCTGGGTTAGGGGGGTCGGATCGATTGTGTGTGTGTGTGAGTGTGTGTGTGTGATGATTTCGCGATGCCACACGACACAAAGAGCGGTCCCCCACGAAAGGCGCGGTTTTGGAGAAGGATAGTGGCTTGGGTCTTGTTGAGAAAAAGCGGTCGGGAGACGCGAGATGCAGGGATTGTGGGGGTCTCCCTCGGAAGATGGTGGGAAGGGCAGGTTAAGCGTTTGCATAGGCGTTGAGATTCAAGGTGGTTGAAGGACACGCACGGTACCGTAGGTAGATGAGCACGAGGGACACTTTGGTGGCTTTTCGGCAGGTGGGCCGACGTGGCAGGTGGCAGATGAGATGAGCGGGATGCTGCTGTGTGACCTTTTGGCAGAAACCAAAGGACAGTAGGTAGGCAGGTTGCAGACGAAGCCCTCACGGAGAAGCCAGTGACGAGCCTGAGAAACAGGCCCGATGATTCGCAGGAGAGCAGTGGTGGTGGATGCCCCGCAACCCCGCGTTACCAGGAGCTGAGGCAGCCCTGGTCCACCAGATCTGGCTTTGGACGTTGGAGGCCCTTGATTGAGGGTGCTGAAAGGTGAGGCGCGTCGGGCACAACCGGGACCGTTGAAGCCGCATTGTCGGAGTCTCGACGTCGAGGGGTTTTGTTGTTTGTCGTTTCAATCTTGTAAGTGGGAGCAAGGGGAACAATGAGAGAAAAAAGAGAATGTGACAAGACAGGGGATACCGACAAGTCCAAAGTCCAATCTGTAGTCTGCAGTCTGCAGGCGCAAAGGCGGAGGACTACGGAGAGGGAGGATTCACGGCATCTTGGGATGCTGCGTGAGGTGCGTTGCAGTTGCAGGTTTATCCCTCCAGGTAGATAGATAGAGATGGGATGTTGTATGCGGGCCTTACTGCTGCCGCACGTCGGGCTGCATGCGACTCGCTTCCTATTCCTGCGGACAGAGGAGAAGAGGAGAATCAGAGGGACAGAGACTCATCAGTGAATGAGTGCTCGTCGTCGACGGACCAAAAGCTCGAGGTCGCAGCGTCCTGACTCGGCAACTTTCAACTGTTACGTTATCGGTATTGCCGCACTAGTCCCAAAGAGGCTACCGCGCGGTTTTCCATAAGGTAACAGGAGCCACTTTCGGGGTACGAGTGCGCTACAAGCGCCGGGAGGGGCCCAGAGTCGCCATACGCAGTAAACCTAGGTAAGCTGCAGACAAGCAGTGGCAGTGGGCGCCGGTGGGTCCCATGTTCCGCCCGAGTACCGCCGACTCGGATCTTGCAGCGCCGGCCCTTTACGAAAGAGAATCCCAATGCTAGGTAGACCTTGAATAAGCAGCTCGACAGTGACAGTCAGATATATGAGCCGTGATTTGCCCAAATGCCATTATGTATTTCTGTCTCGTAGCACCTTCAACCCAACGCCCGGCCGGGAATGGACAGAGATAAGCCCGCGCCCATCACCGGCCCATGTCTCGTGCTTTATCTTTCCCATCCGGCCAACCCATGTCCATCTTGTATCTTGTCCCTTTTGCCATGTGCTTTTGTGGACATTGTCGTTCGTCTGTGTCCACCTCACAGTCAACACTCTTTTCCCCTCGGGCGGGAATGCAACCAAAACTGCCCCGTTCTGTGCGACGTAATCCTTATCGACCGCCCAGCAGTTAGATCTGGACCTGCACGACTAACATGCCCACGCCGCCTCTTCTGCAAAGCATACACCCTGACAAGAGCCGCTCGCCATAGCCCGCGCCGTCACTCGCTCTCTTTCTCTGACCACACTTTGTTACATACTACTCACTGTCAGTTACCGCCGCCGAGCTCTGCTCTTCCACCACCGCATCGCGCCTTGTCGTTCGATTCCTCGAACCCAAATCGTAATTCTTTCTGATGCAATTGGACGCCCGCAACTTGGCTTTGCACACTTGCCCCATCCCATACAGCCTGATTTACACTACCTTTCTAGTTCTTCTGTGTCATTGTCACCGACTCGGCCGTTCAACGTTGGTATGCTTGTCTCGAGAGTTTGATGCCAAGCCATGCTTCCTGCACCTCCTCTACCGCTGCCGTTGCCGCTGCCACTCCCGTTCCTTGCCTGATGCAAAATACAGAGTAGTGCTGTATGGATTACAAGGTCGGTGAGAGCGAGATGGACAGCTGGTCCCTGAAGGACCTTGGGTAACAGAGTGTGAGGCCATGTCCGTCCCATCCTGTCCCATACCATCCCATCCATTCCGTCCTATCCCATCCCGTCCCATCTACCTCGACTCGCCCACCGACTCCTTGTCCATGCCACGCTCCAACCCCATCCTGATCCCCATACCCCAGCAGACCAAGGTTTGGGACGACTTGTCTCTCGTTTTGTTCTTGGGTTGGGTTGGTCGGTCGTTCTTTGCGCCTGGCCACCGAACACACAAGTCTACGCCCGCCGGCCAGTCAGCCGCTGCCTTCGCCTCCTCTTCTAATACACCCGACCCCCTTAGTATCGACATCCACCCAGACGAGACGTGCCATGTAGCTCGCCGGCGGTCTGACTCTCTTGCTTGAAGTCCCCTAAAAGCTGTTCATATCCCCATCCTCCTTGTACCCCATCCAGGGCAGAACCCGCCGTGTCAAGTGTTTCCCAGTCATTGCGTAGAGGTTGAAGACGCGCGCAATAGCTGATAGAGGGTGGGTTGCCGCAAGGGCAATCCATCTGCATTTCGCATCCGCAATTCTTCCCCCGGGTTTTTTTTTTTTTTTTTTTTTTTTTTTTTTT
>JABGMY010001028.1:0-12211 GCA_014705525.1 Colletotrichum sp. HC292
AGGCGGTGGGTATAGTGGATCTTCAAACAGAATGTGGGGACAACGAGTCAACAGGCATGACCAACGATCTAGGGACCTCAGATCGTTACAGATATTGCATCAACTGTTTAGCGTTCCGAATTATAATACAATATTAACTACGTTGGCGACGGCCTCGTAACCTTCAAACACGCAAGAACTCATGTGGCTGCCATCAGGTTTCTGACATTATTAAGCTGACTTAACGCGTGCCCAGATCATATGGAGGCCTTGAGGCCATGTGCAGCGTTTCAGTCACCACAGCCTGGAAGCGACCATCCTCGAACACCGCGCAATGTCGCTGTCACCACTAAGTGGGACCGCCGCCTAAGACGTCGTTTGAGCCGGGTTGCAGAGGCCGGATCGTCTCTGTCATGCTATATAGCCAAGCCGTGCCAAAAGATCAGACGACCTGATGAGGCGGACGTCGTGGGCAGACGATCGTGCCCCCCTGATCGTGCACGTTCAGATGAACGGCGGTGCGAGCAGCTCGGACCGTTGGCCGTATCGCCGATTGATTCAGCGCGAAACTCAATTATACGAAATGTACGCTCCTCTAACTTTCCTGCTGCTTTGGTTCGGCATCCGCATGGAATGAAACATTCTCGACCTTCTACTGAAGATTCGCATGATTGGACGGAGTTGGTTTTCGGACCAATGAGGCTTTTAAGCCGGCCACAAGAGGAACACAGTGTCAACGAGCCATATCCGGAACATTTCCGGCCTTAATACCGTGCCGTCAGACGTCATGTCCCTTGATAGCACTGTACTATAGTGCTATCCACATTACTCATCGCTATCTTGCGTTTCTGCCGACTTCATCCGTATGGCGTGCTGAAATTGGTTTCATTAAACAGCCTCATATGAGGTACTTGCTTTAAGCCACTTGCGGTAAATCAGAATTTCCGGTTGAATGCTCTGCTCTGGGTGTCTGTCACGCACGGAAGCCCAATCCTTATCACGAAACCCCCTCAGTTGTGTTGTCTCGCCATGCCGCCAAAAGGTGCAACGCGATCGATGACCTTCACTGGGTATGACTTGTCTTCCCTAAATCTCGTGGATCTCACTGCTAGCCCTGCTCACGTGTATCTAGATGCTGGACATGCAAGAAACGAAAGGTGAAATGCGATGAGAGACCTACAAGCTGCAGAAATTGCGAGAAGATAAAGACTCCCTGTGGCGGATATGGCATCAAGCTACAGTGGATCAGTGTACATGATCCACTTAGTGAGAATGAGAAGCCCCCGAGTAGCAGCAACGGGAGGGGAAGAATCCGAATTGGCAAGTCTTTTGATTTTGGCTATGTGGACTTGGCTTGCTCATGGAACAACAGGCAGAGACGCAGGTTCTCAATATCGAATGCACGAAATAGACAGCTTTCTGGAGACTCTTGAAGATGTCGCAAGCTCAGAAGTCTTGATAACAAAAGGCCCGTTTTCCGTGTTTCCGACGTCTCAAGCTGGCAATCATCGTGCACAGCAAGCCGGCGGTGGCTTGGACAGCTCTGGTCGTGAAGTTTCTCCCTCAGAGTTTGGGAACGACGACAACCCAAATATGGAGACTTCACCAATTCAACCAGCTTTTGATAACACACAGGCAGCTTTGAGACTGGGAAGCCCTTCTACTCCCAACAACACGGACTCACGGCAACAAGATGAAGAGGATGTTGTCGATATTGTCTCCGAGCCTACCGACGTTGTAAGGTCTCTACCAGTCATCTTACCGGAAGCATTAGGAGCTTCCTTGGGCAACAGTGATACATGGACAAATTCGACCGAGAATGGCACAGTATCATACCATATGCGCAGTCCCCTGAGATATACAATATCTACTAGTATCTCTGGTGATGCTGTCATAGATAGACTGATGCATCACTACGCGGAGCACGTTGCAGTGATGCTTCAGCCAATTCAGCATCCTCAAAACCCATATCGACAACTATACGTCCCCGCGGCACTCGAAGCAGCATCCAGCCTCACTTCTCCCGCACAACTTCAACTGCACGTACCCAAGGCCACAGTAAAATCGGTCATTTTTCACTCACTTCTCGCATCCTCGGCTTTCCACCTTTGGAACTGTCTCCCCTCTCAAGTCAAGTACCATCAGATTGGTGCGCGACATCGGCAGCAGGCCTTGCTGCTATTACAATCTGCTATCAGTCTTGAGATGCCGACGGCGGAGTACAAGACTTTGATGGTGGCCATGTTGTCATTAGTAACGATAGATGTGAGCATAAGCCCATGTTTTATGCCCTTGAAAATGACCTGACCTTCTACAGTTCATGTCTGGATGCGAAGCCGATTTCGCTGTACATTTACAAGGCACGAAACAACTAAGGAAACGGCGCAGAAAATGGAGGATGATCAGCAGAGCAACGCAGCAGCTGAATGAGATCAGCGACTTCCTCTGCTTACTGGCTCGGACCATGACATTCTCGCCGTCGCCGAGACCGTGGTCCATGAATCCAGCGGAAGATGGGGATGATTCCACCGCATCTCAGCATCCATCCAACTGCTGCTATGGATATATGTACGGAATTACCCCTCTCATAGCAGCTGAACTGCAGGAGACTTGCCGACTGGCAGAGTATCTAAGCTGGTATGAACGCTCTCACGAGCCCATTCCAGATAGCCTGCTCGAAGCCTGCGAAGCACTCGGCGATCGGCTATGCTCGTGGACTCTCGAACGCGACGGCGCTCATGAAGCAATCTCCCAGGACGAAGATGGCCTCGAAATTTTCAGACACCATGCGAATGCCTGGCACCTGGCCACCCTGATCTATTACCACCGCCGCATTCAGAAATGCCGTAGCGAGGATCAGGATGAGATAGTGGCAAGGATCGCGGAGCACATGCATGCAGTTGAGGACATCAAAGACCGCTCGACATCATCATGCGCTACACAGAGGATGGCGCCGATTATGTGGCCTGCATTTGTTGCGTCCTGCGACGCGAGGGCGCGACGTCCTTGGGCTCTCTGGTGGCAGCGAGCCCAGTGCTACCACATTGCTAACTATGAGAGACAATGGGAAGTTGTGCAGACTATGTGGCAAAAGAAAGACGAAATGGATCATGCGGAGTTTGGGAATTTTGATTGGATTGAGGCGTTTAGGGGCATGGGCATCACTTTGTTTCCAATATGATGAGTACAGAAAGTAATGATTAAATGATTGATGCTCTAGTTGTTTTCTTGAGATCCATAAGAGGGATGGAGCATGTCAAGAAACGAGCCGGGCCATGTCGCGTCTGTCATCATCATCGGCCACATGATGTTCTCTCCAAACCCTATGTTCATATCCAAGCCATTAGTCGTCTCCACAGGGAAGCCTGGATTAGCCATGTCTGATGCTACTAAAGGTATGGTATAGGTATCTGAGGGGCTACAATAAGTAGACTGGCTCAGGCCTTGGCCAGGTTGAACAGTTGCGCTTGGCGGCAAGGTGCTCGTGTCATCGGTGACAGGTTTGTCGGAAGCACGTGTACAGCGGGCTCGAATGTTCTTCATCATATCCCACGCAAGGTTTGAGCCGTGGGAGTTGCTCGCCAACGCTTTCAAAACAGCCATACACGTCTCAACGTCTTCTTCCAAGGTGGCCACGGCGTTGCTTGATTAGAGCAACTGCCAAGACCATGATGGATCCTGCGCAGACGAGACATGATATCATCTGCCACCAGGGATAGTTCATAACGATGTCCATGGTATCAGTGACATTGTGCATCAAAGCGGCGATGGATTGGGCCTCGGTAGCGCATATCCTTCCGTACTCTCGACTCCGGGATGTTTGATCTTGAGTCAAGAGATTATTTTCAGGAGAAGTGTGGAATAAATATGGTCGGTGAATCAGGGCCCGCAGGTGGTGGAATTTGATCGCCAACATGTTCCGCCCCATCCGAGTTAGCCGGCATGTTAATTGCAACACAAACTTGACAACATACCTGACGTTCCAGAGTAATCGATTTCTTGAACGCGTGGCCAAGGTCGAACCTCAAATATCTGGGCAGCTTTTGCTTCCACGTGAGAAGTAGCACATCGCAATCTTTGGTGCTTTGTAGCCTGGCTGCAATATCGCGCCTCGGGTGATAGCATTCCCTCAGCACTCGGCCGATGATGGAAGAGAACTCGACGAGACGGACGAAATATTCCCCGGCACGGCCCTCTTTGGAACTTTCCGGTACATCGCCGTTGTCGACATCTGGATCAAGACCGTCTATCCGCGATGGAATCTGAACATGGCAGTCATGGTCCGAGATCGCAGGTGGCCGTCCGAGTTGCAGGGCTGTGAGTCGGTCCAGGACGTACAAAGAGTACCAGATCCTGCTTCGAATCTGAGGTCGCTCCGAGCTCGGTTGACTTGAAGCATGGTCCTGAATGTCGGCATGCAGGCCGATGCTCTGCGCTAAGCGGACAGCAAGGCCGAGGTAAGCCCAACATCTGTCGATCTCGGATGTTGCTAGTAGATAAAAGCACTGTGCCAACAGAGCCGAGACTTGGGTTAAAGAGCGTTCGAGCATATCGTGGCGAGACAAAAGTAAAGAGCGTTGAAACAACTTTTGATGAGCTGAACCCTCTGTCCGACTGTCGGGCCGGAACGAGTCATAGTACGCCCCAAGAGCGAGCAATGCATCTGCTGATGTCAGCAAACCATTTTAAAGTGAATACCTTGAAGCTTAAGATACTTACACAAAAGAGAGAGCCAAGAATGGGTTAAATTCGGGGCCGGGTTCCCGTCTTGCAAGTTCTTGAGTTTATCCATGAATGGTGCTTCTTCTACGAAAGGATACGCAAATTGAATAGTTGAGAAATAGATCCCCAGAAATCTTTTCACGTGCGCCCTGTCTGGCATATCTGAGATTGGGTTCTGTAGATATTCCATCGTGGTCGGTGCGTCAATGTCATAGTTGTCAACCTCTCCCGTGTCGTCCTGGGCTCCCGCATCACCGCTACGAGGAGCGGCCGTCTGTCTAACCAGGTTGAAGAAATGAATGTCGCTGACTTCGCCAATATATCTGGGACTTTGAATCCGTTGGATGAGGGCGGACTACTGGCCGTGAGGCTGTTTGGGCTAATAGTGGACGCCGCCGGCGAGCTATCATGGAATAGGGCGGCCTGGATTCGAGCAAGACTTTGGTTGATTTCAGCCCTGCCCTCAGGAGGTACATCGACGGCGAGACTTCGTAGAGCCTTTTCGCAGCGATCAAAAATCTCTTGTGGATTTGCCGTAATCCCTGTCCCGGAGGGTGATAAAGGTGGCGTGCAGCTGGCATCGCGATGGGTCGTCTCATTACCCCATGAGCAGTGATAATCATAGCCGGCGCAGCGACCGCACACCGGCCGCTTGCCGTCGCACTTCCAAGAGTTAACAGATTACAAGCATCAAACCTGGTTTCTTGGAGCTAACCTTGGACTTTTTCGCGCGGCAGCTGTTGCAGGCGACGCTGATTTGCTTCCGCTTCAAGATGGGTTGTTCGGCCGAGTCATCCGCCGTGGCCGACGGGTGTTCGGCCCCGCAATGCCCGCTTGGGGTATGAGAGCTCCGAAAGCACGTGCAAAAGTGGAATTTGCTAGAATCTTTAGGTGTCGCGGAAGTGAAGGCAATGATGTGAAGGGCGAGGAACAGGCATGCCGGATCTGTAGGATGAGGAACAGTGAATTGCGAGATAGCGGGGCTTGGCGGGTATAAAACCCAGATCCCGCCCTAGCCGTCGGATCCGGTCGTTCCGTCATCACTGAAATGTGCTCGGCCAATTGCGTCAGTGGGTTACCCCAACTCGGTCTTAGAGGATGAACCGTCTAGACAAGAAGGAGACCTGCGTTGAATTAAATGTCGAATTTGGTATCTCTTGTTGTCTTCAACACCTCAATTTTATTCTGAATAAAATAGGTTCATTAAAGATGCCGGCACAAAATGACAAAGCTTTCTACGACATGCTCAACTCCATTGCCAATACCGGAGAGGAAGACGCAGTCCAGCAAAACAAGCGTATTAAGAAAGCCGAATTCGCAGCTGATGCAGCAGAGCCAAACGAGGAATAAATTGCTGTCATTGGACGGGAAGTGGAGCCTGGCAACGAAATCAGCAAATCGAGTGTGAACAAAGCTCATAATACGCGACGCTGAATGCATTTTGTAAGCAGATACAAGGCCAATATTCTCATAGATTGACTTGAGTTGTCTCATGGCTAATGAAAACTTAGATATACAAGCGATCATGAGGGTTCCGCATGTTATGTTAGCAAGTAGGTGATCATATTCACTTGTCCACAGGTGTTTCTCCAATCAAAAAAATGAGCACTTATTCATAGACTAGGTAGTCCAAAATATACAGGGAGCCAGAAGGACAGCTGGAAAAGTATTGTCAATTTAACGGACGATCGGCAACTATGTATAGCATTTCAACGTGCCCCTATGCTCGTCAAGTATTCTCTCGGGGAAGAATAGACGATACGTGAGATATGACCCGGACATGAGAACGTTCTCTGACTAGGGAACCATCGGAGGCCAAATGTAACGCCGGACGGTTTAGTCTCTCTGCAATGCAGAGACGAGCCGGAATAGATCCCGTGATCTATGTTAGTCGTGGTGCGGACCGAACACCGGGTTCCTCCCCGGCATTCTCCAAGTGACATCACGACCAAAATCCACGCCAACCTCTCCGCTCCGCCGATCCCTCAACATCTCTGTGCCGTTTCCGACCAGCCTCCAACCAATCTCCAACTAATCCAGACCAGAACACGTGGGTCTCGCGTTGCAGCGGCCATCATTCCGCTACGCGTTCACCCCAAGCTTACTTCAAATAAGATCAAGAAACGCGGGGTAACCTCCTACCTCGGCCTTGACACCCACAATCACCCCGGAATCCTGAGAGACCGATAAACTCATTGGCCGTTTCGAACTGCCGAGCCGGGGCTCACCCAGCCGCTGACGATGCACACGATGGCCAACCTGTTTGGTGGCCCGTGGGTTGGGCCGAACCGGCGGACATTGATCCGAAGGTTTATATCTAGTAGATGAGCCAACCATGATGACCTGGGGGTGTTCGACGACGAACCCTTGCACAAACCGTTTTCTGTCCTTGGCATCTCTTCTTCAGTGAGATAGCTCCTCGTCAACACATCCCCGGCCATCGTTCTCACAAAGCCTTGATACGGGATTGCATTTTGCTGCCATCCTCCGTTGGATTGGCAAAGATGGCGGGCATGCTTACCACCTCCGAGAAGCTCGACGTGTCAGAGCTGGAAAATGGTCAGCCAGAACATTTAACGAGGAAAGATAAAATTGGGCGCATCGATGCGATCGCGACCGCGCAGGGTACGACTCTTGCGTCTTTCGCACACTTGGATGAGAAGAAGATTTTGAGAAAGGCATGTCTTTTCATTACAACAGCACTTGCGCTGCGAAGATTCATGTGGCTAACCTGTGACGCTATACAGATGGATGTCCGCCTCATCCCGATGCTGGCCTTGCTATATCTCCTATCTTTCCTCGACCGTTAGTCAAGATTACTACCAATTTCAAGGATATTATTGACATCAGCTGTAGGCGGGAACATCGGCAACGCAAAGATTGAAGGACTGCAAGAAGACTTGGGAATGACATCTAACCAGTACAACTGGTGTCTCACAGTCTTTTTCTTCACATACGCCGCATTTGAAGTCCCGAGCAACCTGTTGCTCAAGAAACTCCGACCGAGCATCTGGCTTCCTACGATTATGGTTGCTTGGGGTACAGTGATGACGCTTATGGGGATCGTCAGGAACTATCATGGGCTACTGGTCGCTCGAATCTTCCTTGGTGTGACTGAGGCTGGCTTATTCCCGGGTGTTGCTGTAAGTTTGGACCAGCTCGACGCATTGAAGCGGAATCTGACTCGGCTTTTAGTACTACTTGACGATGTGGTATTGCCGCCACGAGATCCAACTTCGACAAGCAATGTTCTTCTCCGCCGCGTCGATTGCTGGTGCCTTCAGCGGTCTGCTCGCGTTCGCCATTTCCAAGATGGACGGCACCGGCGGCCTAGAGGGCTGGCGATGGATCTTTATTCTCGAGGGCATAGTCACCGTCATCGTTGCAGTGTTTGCCTTCTGGGCGTTGCATGACTTCCCCGAAACAGCCACGTTTTTGACCGAGGAAGAAAGAGCCTTCGTTGTCTACCGCCTCAAGTATCAGGGCCAGGTTCAAGGAAAGTCAGACAACCGCGTCCAAGTTGCTGAGGCGGACGACTTCCAGTGGAAATATGTCTGGGATGCTTTCACAGACTGGCAAATCTGGATCAATATCTTTGTCTATTGGGGGGTAAGTATAGAATCTGGGTCATGGAAGACTGTGTGCTAACAAGGCAGATTGTCTGCCCTCTCTACGGCATCAGTCTCTTCCTGCCCACGATTATCCGAAACCTCAACTATACGTCAAGCACCGCCCAGCTCATGACAGTTCCGATCTATATCACGGCCGCGATTCTTGCAGTCGTCGTCGCTTATCTTTCTGACCGCTTAGGCAAGCGAAGCCCATTCATTGTGGGATTCCTGTGCATGATGATCGTTGGGTTCTCCATGTAAGATTGACGCTGCCAACTACACTAGCAAGTTCGCAACACTAACACTCTTTTTTTCCATAGGTGTATCTCAAGTTCAAACCCTAAGGTGGTCTATGGTGGTGTTTTCGTTGCTGCATGCGCCATCTATCCTGCTTTCCCTGGAGTCATCTGTTGGCTCTCCAACAACCTTTCCGGGAGTTACAAGCGCAGCGCTGGAATGGCTCTACAGATTGGTGTTGGTAACCTGGGTGGTGTAAGATGTTCCGAACAAAATATGAATTATTTCTTGACTTGGCTGACATATGGTAGGCCATGGCGTCCAATTTCTATCGCCAGAAAGATGCTCCTCGATACATCCTTGGCCATGGACTTGAGCTCGGCTTCATTTCTGTCGGTATCATCGCTGCCCTGATACTGATCTTCTCATACATCAGAATCAATAAGAAACGTGACAGGCAGATGGCGACAGGCGAAGACAGCCGATGGACCGCGGAGGAACTGTCTGCCCAGGGTGATAGGGCCATAACATTCCGATATATGTGGTGATAGAATGGTCACAGGCCATATCATAATCAAATGAATTTTTGAATCTGTCATAATCAAAGCATCGGAAATAGCCTGATAGCAGCTTGACCCGCTTGACCACTCGGGGCGGGGTCGAGCCTGGCTTTCTGCCAGATCCACGATTACATTATGAGCCAGTTGTCGTAGACCACGTCAGCTGTGCTGTATGTGGCATAGTACAGCTTTGCATCATGCAGGCAAACAGTTATGGATTATGGAAAGCGTTGGGAAAAGACCATTCAGCGCTGAACAGTCGTGTTGCACGTGGGGCTTGGCATGCATGAACTGCTTACCCCTCGATATCAGTTCAGAGGTGAGATCAGGCTATCAAAATTTTCGCTTCATCGTAGCTTACTCTCATCGAACTTCGCAAGCAGAAGACAGCCAACCCGGTTGTGAGGCAATTACGATGGAGGCTCTCGCCTTGGCTGGCAATGTCCTTCAGTTTGTGGAATTGGGCACGAAATTTGTCGACAAGGCTTTCGTCTTCTGGCGCAGTCCCGATGAAGCACAAGAAGAGACCAAAGAAATGAGCGACGTCGTAAGTCACCTGCGCACCGTTCTCGGAAAGATGGAAATCGAGCAGAACAACGAAGAGTTTCCAGAACTGGCCCGAATGATTCAGTCATGCATCGATTTGAGCCAGCAACTCTTTTCACTACTGCGACGATTGGAATGTCGTCACCCAAGAAGCAAGATGGACCGATTTGTAAAGAGCCTAGTGCACTCAACAAAGCACTTGGTCAAGAGGCAGGAGATTGAAGACCTCGAAGCTAGGATCTTCCGTCTCAGAGAAGCCATATCACTTCACACCAATTTTCAAGTCAAGTAAGAGGATTTCTCGTGACAATCAGGGTTTGTTTTCATCTTCAGCAGGCTGACCATTTCCAGGCGACAATTAGCGGAACTGAAACACAACCTAGTGAATGATTACAGATATGCGGAAAAGGGAACCTCGATCTCTGCCAACGCTTCTCTAGCCGCCAAGAAGAACCATATTCGCGTGGAATTATAGTTCATTGGGCAATTTATGAAGGAAAGACCGGAAGACCAAGGTGCCTTAAAGAAGACAGCTGTGCATGAAATAGTAGAAAGCCTGTTGAGTCTCTCTCCTCATTTAAAGCCATTCGAGAAAGCTCGGAGTCTTGTTCGGAGTCTACATTTTGAGCAGATCTACGATCGAGAGTCGGATATTCGACAGGCTCACGACAACACTTTTGAGTGGATCTTTCAGGATTCAAGTCTCAGCTTCAATGAATGGCTTCAATCAGAGCACGGTCTTTACTGGATCAGCGGAAAAGCAGGATCAGGAAAGTCAACTTTGATGAAGTTTTTGACGAACGATTCAAGAACACGTCAAAGTCTGAAAATCTGGGGCGGTGGCAACCTCATCATCGCCAAACACCATTTTTGGAGTGCTGGAACGTCGCTGCAGATGTCACAAGAGGGGCTAATGCGCACGCTACTTCAAAACGTCTTTCTCCGGCGACCGGATCTGTGCGGAAAGGTGTGCCCGAAGCGGTGGAGCGAAACCAGCTTGCTGGAACCACTGCCATGGACGAGAGGGGAGTTGCTGGATTGCCTGATGAACTTGGGCAATCTGACCAGCGAATGTGAAGATGGGAGGGAGTCACCGGTCAGGTTCTGCATTTTTATCGATGGACTGGATGAGTATTCCGGTGATCACGCAGAGCTTTCCAAATTGGTGCTCAGGCTTGCATCGTTTGATAACATCAAATTGTGTGTCTCCAGCCGGCCATGGAATGAGTTCACGGATGCCTTTGGCCAAAGCCGTTGGAAGCTGGAGCTTCATGAGCTGACAGAGAGAGACATTTCGCTTTTCACATCTGAAAGTCTTGGACAAAACGACAAATTTCAGATCTTGCGAACGAAAAGCCCAATCGACGCGGACTCTTTGATTGAGCAGATATCCCAGAGAGCTCAAGGCGTGTTTCTTTGGGTGTTTTTAGTTGTCAGGTCACTACTGCGGGGCCTAGGGAATGAGGACAACTTACCAACCCTGAACCGGCGCATGTTGAAACTTCCCAATCAGCTGGAAGACTACTTTGGTCGCATGCTAGACACTATCGAACCGGTATATATGATGCCTGCCGCCCGAACCTTACTGATGGTTTCCCGAGCTAATGGGCCATTCCCGATATTGACATTTCTCTTCGTCAACCTTGAGCGTCACGATACAGGGATCAGATCAGATGCCTCCATCCCTCTGGAGCGTTGGCCGGATGTTGATCCAATCGCAAAAGAGATGTTGCGCATCAAAAAGAAACAACTGGTAGCGCAATGCAGAGATTTGCTGCATGTTTCTGCCAACTCCAACGAGCCCGAATTACTTGGTGAGAGGGTTGGAGCTCTTCACAGACCCGTTCTTGATTACTTGAAAACGGATGAGGTCAATTCTCTCTTCTGGACAAGGCTGGTCAAGAGTTCGAGCCTTACCGAGCACTGCTCGTTGCGCACGTACTGGAGATCCGAACTTTAGCCCGCAAAGCTGGCCTCATGCATCTGAAAGATCACTTATGCCGTTGGTTAGACGACGTCTTTGACTTTGCTCTTGGGCTAGAAGTATGCACCGGACAAACGGACGTCGAAACTCTAGACGACTTTGAACATTTTCTTACTACTCTTTTTGAAGAGTACCATTACCCCTCTTTCGAGGAAGGCATGTGTTACAACCCATAAACAAGGATAACAGCTGAACAACCCACTTAGGCGTCGGGCGGCTAGGACAGGACATTTGTACTGCAGAATCACAGGAACAACAGGGACTCACTCGGAAACAGAAGAACTATAGTATAAGTCACATGAGGATAAGATAAAAACAATCAGTAGAGTGCAGTAGGAAGCGCTTAGTAATCAGTTAGTATTACTAACTAATTGCAATCACTTTACACACCTAAGTGATTATATAAACAAGGGAATATATTCAGGATTAAACTTATATATAGTATAACGTTAACTTAAGCTTAACTTAATGTAAGGGTCCAGTGTAAGGGTCCAGGACTAGGTCGATGCCATTAGTCTAGCCTACTGCTACGAGTACAATAATTCTTCTTGGAGAAACAGGAGAAAAGGCTA
>JABGMY010001032.1:0-29622 GCA_014705525.1 Colletotrichum sp. HC292
CTGACCTTATTCATACCTCTAGTAAAGCATAAGTCAAGTTACTTGAGGTGAAACAATTGCTGTAACGAATGTGCTGGGATAGCCTGACAGTAACTAACTGTCAAACCTGATATAAGTACTCCATAGTTCTCTGTCGGGTTGGCAAAGTATCCGCCCGGATAGTAAACCTGTCCCAAAGGTGCCCAGGGTTCATCTAATTATCGTGCTTGCGGAACTATAATGCCTTAGACTGTCCTCGGGCCGAAGTTTCTCTGTGTCTTATAATGTAAAGTTGCAGCTGTAATGCCCAGATTATAAAACCCGCACTCGCAGTATACACTGTGTATATTAGCTAACTTATGTGACTTATGAGTTCCGGAATGGAAGCAATTAGATTCTATAATGAGTGCTCTGCTAATATCAGCGACATGTCTGGAATGCATTGAAGATGACTACCAGACACGGGTCACACGGCTAAAACTTCCATGCTGCACGGAGAAAAGAACTCCCAATCCCACAGCTTTCCAGTTCATATACAAATTTCAAGTTCGAGACTAAGAACGAATTTGACTGATTGCTTCGAGATGCTTGGAGGCCTCCATGAGCGGTCTGCGCCAATAGGGGAAGCCTGGAGACGGCGTTTTGAGAAATGTGGACGAGAAGCACTCAATGGCCGTGCAGTGAGCCTCAGTCGCCCAGATTCAGGTACAACTGATAAGCTTGAAATATGAGGCCTGCCGGCCACCGGACGAGAAGACTGTCTTACGGTCTACCCCCGGCAATGGGGCAGCTCTATTTACAATCCATGGCCAATCATGCGCACGTGGCTCGGGACCCGATTCCTTAGAACCACAACGTTATTTCAACATCATGGGGCCCTGTCAGGCAGTCACTTCACAACTAGTGTTTCCGAGGACGATCTGATTGCTGCCTACTTTTTTGGAGTCGCTACCGAAGCAATTGGTCGTTTGAGGGGCGCAGCTTTGCGCCCGCCCCACGAGGGAGGCAGGCCAGGTGCGGGTGACCAACCGCATAGGGCGATGACATTGCTTTTGCGCATTTTCTATGGCGATTACAGGCTCTATGTCATTAACAATTGCTTGGCTGGGTGCTCTGAAGCCGTGTATGCTAACCAACTGAGTCTAGCCTGGTCCATCTCTACAGGGCTAAAGCATACGAAGACAGGGGCTAATGCGGCACAGCAGTCGCCCGGCCAGGGTGAGAGACCGGCACGAACCGACAGCACATTGGTCCATGGCTGGACAGCGAATCGCCAAGATCGTGGGCTCACATGTCTGGGTTCGATTTGCGGTAATACTTAAGCTGTGCTTCTTCTCGACCCGATCATCTGTGACGTTTTTAGTCCATCATAATTTAAGATCATTTCAGCAACAACACAAAAGTTCGACTAGTGTTTCACTGCAACATCATAATTCATTAACTTGTAATATACCACGAGATAATTCGAATCGACCTCCAAAATCCAAGATGGATTGGCAACCCTACATAACAGAATTCATAGTCCGATGTGTACTATCGGGAATAGTCGTCCTCCCTGCCTTGGGGTTCTCCGCTCTTGCTCTTCGTAGGCTCGGAGCCAAGCATGACCACACGCGCCGATGGGTCGACTTCACCAAAGCAGCTTTAGGCCTTTGGAGCATGTGAGTATTTTCTTCTCATTTTTCAGTGCGCAGTGTTCGGCATTGCGGGCTACACGTCCCACAAGCTTGTAAGGCATCTGCTCGAACACGTGTGGTGTACCCTCCCTCGGTCCATAAGTTGCTGACTTTGTCGATTTACAATAGATCCCAGCTTCTCAATCTCATCTGCTGGATTATCTGGACAGTCGTTTACACCCGGCGGCAAGACGGCATTTCTTTCCCACAGGGTGCTACCCCCTACATTTCCATTGTCGGCTCGCTGCTTGGCACACTGGGCCAAGTCGCCCTTCTTCTTGCCTTTTTCTTCCTCATCCAAGCCCTGGGTCAGCTTCGCAATGGTGCCACCACCGATGACTCCAATGCCTCACGCGTTGGCAGAAAGGTAGTCTTTGGCGGGTCAGCCCTGATTGCTCTCGTAGAGGTAGCAGTCTTTTGCTGCTATATCGCCTTTCAGATCATGTTCAAGATTCTCCAAGACAGGGATCGCTATGACGCAGGAGATTGGGACAACGCGATCAGGTTGTCGTTGGCTGCTGAGTATATGTCAGCCAGCAATACCTGCATGCTTTTTATCGCTGGCGTCGGCATGACGATCTATGCTTTCCAGGCACAGAAAAAGGCCAGGGGTAGCCCTGTTCAGAAGGTGAGAGGCTTTCTGTTGAAACGAACGACGGGATAGTCTGCAGATGAACTCTTTTTACTAACTTATCCATTTCTCATTAGGCTGCCACCCTTTTGCTCGTCGCAGTATTCCTTTGGCTCGTTGCAAGGATTTGGAGCTTCATCATCACCGTGATGTCGTTAGCCAGGTTTTGGTATTTCGGAGCCTCGCTGTACATTGGAATCATCGATATTATCCTCGTTGTGTGGACTACGTTCGCGGCTCTGGCGATTCTGTACATTTTGGCTTCCAACAACGCATACGGTTTGTCAAGGATACATTTCCAGGAAGAAGAAGATGAGGAGCGTGTTTGGGAAGACCGAACATAGAGCACATCTCAGGGAATCTGTTAACAATCATGGGCGTGAAACCTTTGCCCGGCTCTCATCTAGCCTAATCATATTCTCTTTTGTTTTCAGACTGTGAACCTGTGGAGACATGTCCCTGGTGAAGATTGGTAATAGTGCAAGACCAAGTATTTTCAACTGAAATGCGATGTTTACTATTGATACCCGATACATCGGTCATGACGGCCACTTTACGCAGTTTCCTACTGTGCTTGAATGGCCGTGGAACATCATTCAAATGCGCTAAGGAAAGGGGTCATCTTGCATGAGCTGGAATCCATGCATTCGGTTACCAGGGTTCTACTTTCCAGCTGTGGTGTCAAGCGCCTCCGTCCCGGGATTGTGGCAAGATCGATGTAAGATGGGGTTAGGTTCCGCTAGCCTACGACGTTGCTCTTTTTTCCACTATGCTCACCCCCATTATTTACCCCGCGAGGGATCACATTAGTCTCCAAAGACTTTATGCCGGCCTCTTTGCCCCGGATGGGGGATCTGCAGCGCGCTTCTTGTCTACCCACAACTCCCGAACCGAACCGAACCGAACCGACTACCCGGCCCGGCCCAGACCTTCCCCGAACGGGGCTCGGCACCATGGAGACTTACTTTCGGGGGCTTACGTCTGGTCACGAGGACCGACATGATCGCTTCATAGCGACAATGAAATGAAGCTGGAGACTTATATCAGACGTGTTCCTCGCTGCGAAGTGAAAGACTCAACTGCTGATCCTCACACCTTTCCGACGTTGTCATCGCAACACCATCAACGAGTTCCTGGAGCCTTGCCCAATCGTAGGACATATTACTTTCACTTCACAAACATGGCTACGGAGACGCAGACAGTGACCGACACCGAGGTCAAGCGAACCTTTGCCACTCAATTCGAGACCAAGGATCTTGTCACATTTGACACTGACAAGCACTACGGTGACTGGCGCGACGAGTTTCACAGAAACGGATGTGTAGTCATCAAGAACGTCATCAGCCCGGAACGAGCACAGTACTATTGCGATAAGCAGATTGAATGGTTGAAAAAGTTTGATCTTGGTTTTGACGACAAGGACCCCTCAACATGGACTGCTGATCATCTCCCTGTGAGCTTCAACGGAGGGTGAGTGTTTACATCACAAAAGCCTAACTCGCGAAACTGACTTCATGAACAGTATGTACTCCGCATACGGCGCATCCCACGAGAAGATGGCATGGGAAGCCCGCATGGAGCCCAAGATCATCGAAGTCTTTGAGAAGCTCTGGGAAACCAACGAGCTCATCACTTCATTTGACGGCATGAACATCTCCATGCCGAACCGCAAAGACATTACCTGGAGCCCTTGGCCGCATTGCGACCAGAACCCCGAGAGGAAAGGGTAAGTCGAGCCAATCTTATATCCTAGTGACGTCTCTCACATATATCAGAATGCAAGCTGTCCAGGGTCTCCTCAACTTCGTCCCCAACGGTCCCAAAGACGGCGGGCTCATGCTCATGAGGGGCTCCGCCAAGCTTTTTGACGAGTTCTTCGCGCACAAGCGCGAGTCCGCCGACCATGAAGACGCCCCACCCCCCGAGATCAAGTTCATGGACCTCTTCCTCTTCAGCGAGAAGGACGTCAAGTGGTTCGAGAGCAAGGGCTGCGAGCTGTTCAAGGTCAACATGGAACCCGGCGACTTCGTCCTCTGGGACTCGCTCACGATGCACTACGCCCGCTTCCCGGAGGGCGACCAGATCAGACACGTGCAGTACATCTGCATGACCCCGCGCAAGTTCGCGACGGACGAGGCACTCGAGGCGAAGAAGTTTGTTTCGAGAACTGGTATGGGACCACGCATTGGCCTCATTGGTGAGTTCTCCCCTTGATTTCTCGGTTGAGCTCCCGATTGTGCATTAGCTAACAGCCGGTAGCAATATCCGCCCTTCACAGGATAAGCCAAAGAGGAATAGCGAGGTTTGCCCAAAGTACCGTTCGGAGCCGTTTGAGAAGCCTGAAATCACGGATAAGTTGCTGAAGCTTGCCGGTGTCAAGCCGTACTGATTGATACACCGCTTGTTATTTGTAGCATAGCAACGAAATGATATTTTGTGTCAAAATGTTCTCATCACAAGTTGCTTTTCCGATTCTTTTGACGGCATGAATGATGGATCTCCCTGCAATTGGTGGATCGACTTGCCCCGGATCCGGCTCCGGCCCGACTTCCGGTGTGACCAGGTCGGCCGATTACCCCCCGATGCCCGCTGCATTCGTGCCAGTTGAGCTTCCATGAACACGCTAAGCTAGACCGCCGCTGTGAATGGCATTTCTAAGGAATCCCATTAATAATTGAAACAATCGGTCAGGAGTCATGAATCTTAAATAATTGGGCCGCTGTGGCTTATCCGACCCAAAAACAGGAACTTCCGGCGAACCTGTTTCTTCCCGCCCCAAATTAGGCCGAAGTCGGGAAATCGGAAAATGAATATAAGACCCTGATGCGGGGAACCCCTTCAGCAACGAGAGTTGCCCGCAGTCTGACCCCGGTCAGGTTGCATTTGAAAACTTTTAGCGTTCCTGTGGACTGTGATCGTGGGAAATAAAGTTTGGTGTTGAGAAACCATTTGAGTTGAGCCTCACGCACACCAACTGCCGCACCTGGGCCTGTCCATTTGCGCATCATGCAGGAAAAGTCGCATCCAGACGGCACACCCCGTGCCGCGTCTGCAGTCTCAGGCGAGGTTCCTGCTGAACTCGGGCCAGATGCTACCACAGTTCCCTCGCATAGATCTCTCAGCCGGGTTGCGTCTCGGCCGAGCGCTATTGTAGATGTGCCGCCAGATGGAGGGTTGAGAGCGTGGATGGTTGGTAAGTCACAGCCACGTCACTACCGCTTAGGATTTCCCGATCGCGACGAAGCTGACAGACTCGCAGTGTTGAGTACTCATCTTGTTGTGATGAATACATGGTTAGGTCTATACCCGTGGTCTTTCGCGGACTTAGACTCACTGATGATACTAGGGGCGTTGCCAACTCCTTCGGCGTCTTCCAACCATACTTCACAACTCTGTTCGATCGTTCGCCATCCGACGTATCATGGATCGGGTCCTTCGAAGTCTTCCTGTTGTTCTTTGTCGGCACTTTCACCGGTCGCTGGACTGACATGGGGTTCTTCCGGCCCCTTTTCATCGTCGGCTTCTTTCTTGTTGTGCTCGGTATGGTGGCTGCCTCGTTCTGTACCACATACTGGCAGTTCTTTCTCGCGCAGGGAATCTGCCTCGGACTCGGTAACGGATGTCTCTTCTGCCCGACCATGGCAGTCACGTCGACATATTTCGCCAAGCGCCGCTCTCTTGCATTTGGCATCACGGCAGCGGGTGCAACGGTTGGCGGCCTGGCATTCCCGAGCATGGTTCGACAACTCCTGCCTCAGATTGGACTTGGCTGGACGATGCGAACCATAGCCTTGATTCAGATGGTTACTCTAGCCATCGCCGGCCTTTTCATCAAGACAAGGATACCTCCCCGTCAGGCCGCACCTCTTGTGGAGTGGGCAGCTTTCAAGGAGTCTGAGTACAGCTTCTACGCTGTCGGGGCTTTCATGGTAAGACGCACGGCTTCGTTCTCATAAACCAAAGCTAACGTCTCGACAGTGCTTCTGGGGGATCTACTTTGCCTTCCACTACCTCGCCGCCTTCTCCCGCGACATCATGGGCCTCTCCTTCACCGACTCCCTGGACTTGTTGCTAGTCCTCAACGGCGTCGGCGCCTTTGGCAGAATCATACCGAGCCAGATCGGCGACATGATTGGCACCATCAACATCTTCGCCCCGATGGCCTTCATGACCGGCACCATCATGTACTGCTGGATGGGCGTCTCCAATCTCACTGGGCTGTACGTATGGGCAGTCTTTTACGGCTTCGCCGTCGGCGGCGTGCAGGCGCTGTTCCCAGCAGTGCTGAGCAGTTTGACCGCGGACCCTCAAAAGCAAGGCACGCGGATGGGCATGGTCTTCACCATCGTCAGTTTCGCAAGTTTGACGGGATCCCCGATCGCCGGTGCGATCATCGACGCCCAAGGGGGGAAGTACTCTGGCGCCCAGGGGTTTGCGGGAACATGTCTCATTCTCGGCATGTCGTGCGTTCTCGCGGCTAGGGTGTGCAAGACGAGGAAGATGGGCGTGGGCGCTGCTGCATGGGTGAAGGTATGAGCTGGCCAGGTGGGCGAACAACGGCGAGTCTCACATTCAGAAGAAGACGGTTGCAGACCTTGCGGTGACAATAGAATCAAATTGATTACCCATATCGCTCTGACTGGCAAGCACTAAGTTGTACCATCTTGGCCAGCTGCATGAAAAGCGCACAGTACCCAACGATGCCACCGTTCAATTATTGATTGGCTCCCCCGTTGAATGCAATCCTGTTAGGTGTCCCAGGCTTCATGTCCTTGATCTTGTTCTGAGTAGACATCTCCACGATGCGACGTTTCAGACTCTCAGGTGAGCTCAATGTCTTTCTGTCGGCAATGTCTTTCCCGAGAAGCTGCATGACGAGGCCCGCAACAAGAGGAGAGGAGAACGATGTCCCGCTCTCTTTGTATAATTTGCCACCAAGCCCAATGCTCACCACGTCTTTTGCGGGAGCGTGGACGTCGACGCTGGGGCCATAATTTGAACGAGGCCACCGATTCCAGTCCTTGTCAATCCCACCTACGGTGATTGCATGTGGGGAGTTGGCGGGCGTCCACTCTCTGGCGTCCATGTCGTCGTTGCCGGCGCTGATGACCACGGGGACGCCTTCTCTAACGGCGGCCTTCACGAGATTGCCCCAGGCCTTATCACCCATTCTCACGGGTGCCCCTGAAACCTCCTGCTAGATTCCAAATCCGCATACAACAGGCGACGAGATGGTAGGGGCTAGGATATCCCACCCACGGACAAGTTGATTACCGAGCGCCCCTTCCGCCCCGGAGTTCTCGTCGCATTCTTGACCGCCCACTGGAGGCCTCTCAAGACGTCAGACACGCTGCCCTCGCCGCCACGGAAAACCTGCACGGCAACAAGATTGCCCTTCTTGGCGACGCCGAACGTCTTGCTTGCGATGAGGCCGGCCACCCCGGTGCCGTGAGGGTCGGTCACCTTGCCGTCGCGCGCCGTCCATCCGAACTCCGGTCGCTCTTCGAACTCGGGGTTCATGATGTCGATGCCGTTGTCGATGACGTACGCGTACGTTCCCTTTCCGGCGGACTCGTGGTAGAAGTACTGCATCTTGCCGTCCGTATCGCGGTTCGCCATACTGTGCAGAGCCCAGGTGGCCCCATTCTGCGTCTTCACTGCAGCAATGGAGACAATCGCGTCCTCTTCGACGTATGCCACCTATCATGACTAGTTAGTTCAAACAGGGTTTTATTTGTGTGAAGTTCACGGGTTTCAAACTTCAGGGCTGTTCCTCAACTCTTCGACGGTAGCTTCGTCGTAGTGGCCGATATAGGCGTGGAAATTGTCGCCAACGTCCAGCCTGTCCTCGAAGCCTGTGGTGTCCCGACGATTGAGACTTCTCGAGTGCATCGTATTCACCCAGCTTAAGTGGGATGAGATAACCGCCTCCGAGATGTTGGGCAAGAAAGTGACGATGTACCGGTCCTTGATGTCGATCGCTTCATCGATTTCGGCCGTGCCGGACCCAAACATTGCAATGGCGGGGCCGAGGGAGGCCAGGGCGACCAGGAGGGTCGAAATCATGTGGTGGCTTATCATTGCTCTCAATGGGATCCTGATAGTCTTAAAGTTGGGAACGCAGGGAGGAGAGCACAGTATCTGGACGTTAGGAGTCTTGATCAATGGCAGATCTTCCTTCACATTCAAGCCGATGCAGACTCCAAGTGTTTATGAGTAGAGTGGGCAAGTGTCGTGCTGCAAATGTGACTTTCCAACGGCAAACTAAAAGCAACTGCGTGGCGCTATGTTACGCATAACAACTGTTCTGAGTTCCATTTATTGGAGCTTGTTTGACTCCTCAACGGCCAACCAAGCGTCCGTATGGCAATCTCCTTTACCGTTCAAACATAATGCTTTTTAATATTGAAGCCCAGGTTACCGCCTGCGGGCACACCTTTTTGACTGCCGTACAACTCTGATAGGGGAAATATGTGAGGGACAGAATGGCTCATGAAGAGACAGCCACTTTATGAGGTATATGAAGAGGGCGCCAGTCGTCTTGATAACGGTTTATATTATCGAAGCTTGATAACACAGATGTGTTTCTAAGCTTGATATCCATGGCATCTTGCTTGACCCTCCCTACTTATGTTGCGTTGGAGGTGCAGAGAAACGGGTCCCGAGTGGCCAATTATTCCACAAGGTGAAAAGCCAGTTCGACTTAACCAACCAATTGAAGAACACACATGATTTCAAGACAGACGGCATCACAACGCCATGACATTGCTCAGATTCAAATGCCAACTTTTGCACGGGTCTCACAATATTGTCACTCAAACTTTACCAAGACGTGCTTTCTCGCTGCGAATCATATGTGTGGAGGAAAAGTTACTCAAATATTCGGTCGCGTGCCTAGCAAGCAATATCATCCAGAGCCAACTCTAAACCTCCGTCAGGGCTGATTCAGCCCCCTAAACCTTCTCCAAGCCTTCCTTCTCCGCAAAGTGATCGTCGTCGCCAATCTCAGTCCTGTTGTCATCAGATGAGCTAGCAAGATACTCCCCAAACACTCTCTGCTCAATGTCCATGTCCTTCCAGGCGACGCCATGAGCCTTCTTGTTCTTCTGGCGGAAGTAAACCCTCTTGCCCCACTTCCAGCCCTCAACGCCGGTGAAGAAGAGTCCCGCTGCGATGAAGACGATGGCCCACTCCCACGTAATTCCCTTGTGCTTGAAGACAACGGTGTTGATGATCGGGATATACAGCAGGGGGAAGAGGGTGACGAAGCCGATGATGATTGCCCAGAAGAGGAAGCGGTTACGCCAGATGTCGTATATCCACTGGGTGAAATACTTCTTCGATCCGGGCTGCATACGGAAGAAAGAGCGGCGCATGTCGATCATCTCCCAGGCAAGAAACAGGGCGAACCAGGTTAGGCAAGCAAATGTTGTGGCTCTGGCGCGGAACACCACGTCACAAGACTGGCTGTAAGTCTCGTTACACCCTTCACCCAGCTGGCCTCCACCAAATCCGTGGACAATCAAGACGAAGCTGCACAGGCAGAGGGCGGCGATCCACAAGCCATAGACCACCATGTCGACCAGGAACTCCATTGTGAAAATACCCGTCTTGAGCGACTGAGGGGGACGGCGCATGATGTCGGGTACAGCGCGCTCGAAGCCAAGTCCCATGTCGGGCATGCCCGAGGTAGCCATAATGATCCAGACGATTTCAACGGGGGCGAGAGGGAAGACGGAGAGGCCTCGGGCATCCTTGAAGGCAAGACCGACGAGGAGCGTACCGGCCTGGGCGATGTTCTCAGCAAGAACGTGAAGGACAAACTTCTGAATGTTGTCGAAGATGCGGCGGCCTTCTTCGATGGCAGAGACGATGGAGGCAAAGTTGTCGTCGGTGAGTACGATATCGGAAGCATCCTTGGCTACGTCGGATCCGGAGTGTCCCATAGCGATGCCGACGTCGGCGCGACGCAGGGAAGGGGAATCGTTGACACCGTCACCAGTCTGCGGTTCGTTAGCTAGCTGCAAAACGCATGAACTCAGAATCGGGGACTTACCATAGCGCAGAACTTCTTGCGACGATGAAGAGCCTCGATCATGCGAACCTTGGTGCTGGGAGCGCAACGTGCGATGACGAGGGGAAGTACCGGAAGCTTGTCGACGTCGTCGTCACTGAGAGTGTCGAAGTCTGAGGCGGTCATGACCATCGCGTCGGCAACGTTCCTTGCTACACGCTCCATACGGGTGGGAAGGATACCCACTTCGATAGCGATAGCCTTGGCAGTCTCGGGGTGGTCACCGGTGAGCATGTGAACCGAGATACCAGCCTCGTGACACTGGCGAACTGCGGGGGCCGACTCGGGACGGGGAGGGTCGTACAGGCCGATTAAACCACGGAAGACCAAGTCGCATTCGACAGAAGAGCGCTCGACCTCGTCTCCCTTGTTCGGCTTCCCGTCATAAGGCTTACTGGCCAGGGCAAGCACACGCAGACCGAGACTAGCGAGTGCTTCCATGTTGCGAAGGATCTCCTCGCGGAATTCGGCAGTCATGTCCACGAGTTCGTCCGAGTCCTGGGGAGTGTACCTGGTGCAGGTCTGGATGACTCGCTCGACGGCGCCCTTGGTGTACGCAAAGTATTCGCCCGTGGTGTTGTGCTTCATGATGACAGACATGCGCTTCACGTCTGAGTCGAAGGGCAGCTCCGCGATCTCGCTCCACTCGGGGCTGTCGCCAGTCGTGAGGCGCAAACGGTTCCAATCGAAACGGGAGGCAAACACCTGAATAGCAATCTCGGTAGGGTCACCACGCGCGTGCCACTGGTCATCCTTCTTGCTGATTGTGGCCAAGTTGGCGAGAGAAGCAACGTGGAGGAAGGCAGCCAGGCCAGACTTGCTGTTCTGCAACAGCTGCTGTGTTTCAAGGATGGTACCGCATGCGTCGCCTCCCTTCTTGAAGTCCAAGTGTCTAGGGGAACGTTCGTCGAAGCGAATGTCACCGACGGTAGGGTCTGTAGGCGTCGACGAGTTCTCCACAGTGTATGTTCCCATCCCAGGGAGCCACGCACCACGAGCCAACATCTTGCCTTGTGTGAGGGTACCGGTCTTGTCGGAGCAAATGTCCGTCACGGCGCCGAGGGCTTCGAGAGACTTGAGGTTGCGTACGATGACGTTGCGCTTAACCATGCGCTTCGTGCCGGCGGCCATTGTGATGGTGAGCACGACCACCAAACTAGCCGGAATCATGGACAGACCCGTGGCGACGGCGTAGATGATGACCTCCTGCTTAGCCTCGAACTTGTTCGCGCCCAAGACAATGATAGCACAGACGATGGCGATACCAAACAGAAGCATGGCCAACTTGGACAGCTTCTTCTGAAGGGGTGTGCCAACGTTGACGCCTAAGAATCGGCCAACGGCATCAGTCAAGGTCAGGGTGTACGCCTCCAGATATCGATGAGGACCAGCGTGGCCATCCGGCTTACGCTTAACCTGGCGCACTTTGGAATCCTTCTTGCGCAGGGCCGAGGCAATGGCGCCGATCTCGGTATAAACTCCGGTAGCAAAGACGATTCCCTTGGCGCGGCCTTTGGTGACATTGGATGAGCTGTAGGCAACATTGAGGCGGTCGCCAGGCCCGGTGTTATCGGGGAAGGTGGCGTTCTCGTTCTTACGGACGGGGAGGGATTCGCCAGTCAACAGAGCCTCGTCGGTCTCAAAGTTGACGGCTTCGATGAGCCTAACGGCCTACTTAGTCGCTTCCAGAAAACGAAGGGAGATGGAACATCTAACCTGACATCGGCGGGGATGGTATCGCCAGTCTTGATCTCGACGAGATCGCCGGGCACGATTTCACCAGAGGGCACGACCATGGACTCGCCGTCGCGGACGATGTTGGCAGTCGGGGAGCTCAGAGAACGCAGGGAGTCCATGGTCTTTTCGGCCGAGTACTCTTGGAAGAAGCCGACGATGACGTTGAGTAGGATGACAAAGGTGATGACACCGCCCTCAATCCAGGATTTGATGCCGAAACTGACGGCCATGGCGAGAATGAGGACCTTTGGCAAGGGTTAGACATGGTAGCAGTCAGGTATCTGCGACGACTTACCATGGTCATGGCATTGGCAATCTGGGCAATGATGATCTTGATGGGCTGGACGCCCTCGGCTTCACCGAGATCATTGCCGCCGAATTCCTCGAGGCGGGCCTTGGCATCGGCGGCAGAAAGGCCGTCCTGAGCGTTGGCACGAAGTTCCTCGGCGACCTGTTGGAAAGACAAGGCGTGGGCGGGGTGGGAGAGGGGTTTGTTTGATTGCCCAGAGACATGACTCTCATCGGGCTTGGCTGCCTTTGAATTGTCCATGGTGAGCGCAAGGCAGTTCTGGTAGGGGTGACAAAATGGATAATGTGCTTGACCCAGAGAGATTGACGGGCGGCGAGGACAAGAGACTGATAAAGACGGCCAACTTCAATGACGTAGCAGGCCAGAAGAACCGAAGATGTAGGATAGATGGTTACACGGTAGGTAACGTTTGATAAGGTGACGAGAAGACGTCAGAGGTCACTCAGCAAGGGCTGGTAAGTGTAGCAACGCAACGGCAGGTGGTGAGCTCTGGGGTCATTGGACTTGGTCTGTTTGGCAAGAGAAAACCTCGGTCGCATGGAGGGAGGAAAGCGGGATGAAGGCTGCTTTTGAGTTGCGTGAGACGCGACTGCAACGGCAGCCAAGCCAGCCACCGACGATTTCACCGATAGGAAGCCGCGATGGGAAACCCGTAGGAAGGGCCGTGAGACCGTGAGACCCAAGATGCCCCCACCATGGCAACGACCCAAGAACCGGTGGGAACATGGCTGCAACTGCTTGTCTTGTCCTGTGTAGGCTGCAAGCTGGAGGGATTGGGGCAAATTTTGACGGCGGTGATGTTTTAACTGGTTGCAGCAAAGAATGAGGATCCATTCAGCAAGCATTAGGGCCATCTTGGCCATCTTGGCTGAGCTCGGCGGAGGAGAGGAAGACGAGGGCGAAGGTTGATGACGGGGCCGGGAGTGTCGTGATTCGCAGAGAGGAATGTCTTGGCTGTCTTCCTGCATAGTAATATCATTGTGTAGCTTATCGGTCCTCCATCCGTCCCAAGAGTCCGGAGTCGGCAGTCAATGGGTGGTGAAGATACCTGATGGGAGCGTGGAACGGAACGTGGGAAAGACGAGGGATGATGTCAGTTGCCAAGACACCCGCCGTGTCCGCCTGACTTTGAGGGAGCTGCAGCGGAAGCAGGCGGTCTTTCTAGTTCTAGGGCCACCAACACCAACTGATTCACATGGGAGGCAGGCGGGATGGAACAGTGATTAGAATGGTTCAAGGAGGACAGAGGAAGGAGATGGAGGGGAGGGAGTTCAGCGGGCGCACACTGCCCGGGCAGTAAGACAGTACCTTGCTTCCTCAGTGCCTGCCACTGCGGGGTTAGCGTCTGCAGTGGACAGGTGCACCGCCAAGACGAGCTTGATGGCGGCGAGTCCGGGTCTCGGCGGGGGATCCGTGGGGGATGTTGGGTGCACTGCCACCCTCTTCACAGGCTTCGTGGCTTCACAGGGCATCTATCCACCGTCTCGCCGTCTGCCGCCGACGATCATGCCACTCGACCACTGCAGTGAGGGGACGGCGCGCTGGATTCCGGGAGGGCGTCCGGAAGTCTTGGCCGCCGAAACATGTGCCTAAACTGCTGGCTTTTACTGGTCGAAGCACCCCAGATTCGTCCCTAAAGGTGCCACAAATGTTTCTCGGTAGAGTCTTCCATTGGCCATGACGACGCTGCAGAGACATGGTTCTCTCTGCGGCCGGACATCGCAATCCGGAACCGGGGAGCTTTGGATAAGCTATGTTTATGGGAGAGCTGGTCGCGTGACCTGTTGCTAATTGAAGTCTCGTCCCAAATGGGTTCACTGCAATAACATGCAACGGTCGTACGGTATCTACGCCCTTTTCTGTTGGAAATCGTAACTCAGCCCTATCAATGACAGGACAACACGCTACACTACGTCTATAGCAAGATGTTGAGAGCATGCGCGAAAAGAAAGCAAGTAGAAAACTTCTAGTCAGGTATGTGTCTAAGTAAGTAGCGATAAGGACAAAGGTGACGTGTGAGCTCCTGAAAATATAGTGCAGGACTCCAAGAGCGTATGAAACCCACGCAAAGGGGAAGAAACATTGCAATAGAATACGTCTCAAGGAATGGCATATCCCACCAACGAAGTTGCGTACGGCATCGAAAAATAAAATCAGGATCTGGGTGAGAAAGTGTATGGTGTGTCACACTTCACTCGGGGGGCGCCGACACATCCCGGATTTGAATCACAAGAGGAGCAGTCGAGGGCACATCAAAGCTGCGCACGATCCGACATGGGGCCAAGCCAGCACCCACCGAAAAAGGCTTGCGAGGATGATGATACAGCAGCTTCCAATACACCTCCAGCCACTTACACATGAACCTGTGGTCTAAGCTGGACCGAGGAAAAGGCAAATGCTCGGCCAGTGCCGACTAAACATACGGATACTGCTTTCATGGCTCGTCGGCGCATCAAAATCCACCATACTTATCCCGCCTGGTGTATCCGCTTGAAATCATCGTAGATCTTTGCTGTCATTGCAAAATTGATCGAGATTCTCGACTGCTGATACATCAATTTGTGAGAAATCACATGTGCCTCTCAATGCCATAGTTGAAGCTAACGATAGTCAAATTCCCATCTTGATCGCAGAGATATGCTCTACGAGAATATTAAAACTTCCCGACCGAAAACTGACTCGCTGGAAGCTAATCCGCCCCTAGCATCGACTCTGATGTAGTAGGAGCCGCAACACGGCCGAAAAGGGAAGCAACAAGTTTTCCTTCACGATATCGATCCGTGATCACTTGCAGGTGGTAAGTAAACTGTTGTATTCCGTGCCTGTGTAACCCAAAAGTTAAAAAGGGGGCAAGGACCAAACGATCTCTAGTGAATTACGAGCCTCGGAAAGTTCCACGAGTTCCGCTAGCTATGAGCGTGCGCCAAATCACAAATGCTATGGAGACGACATATTACATCGCCGGCAAGTAAGTTGCTGGGCATATGGAGGTAGCAACGCAGCCAGGTCACACTGGTAGATGCCGACTCTTCTCTCCAGAGGGAGGTTTGCACTGGAGAAGCAAGCAATGAACCACCTCGGTCAGTGTTTCTCCCCAGCACATACGTAATCTGGTCGGGCAGTAGAGGAAGAGAAGACTGAACGGTATTCTTACCGGTCCCAAGCAATGCACTCAACCCGCATCCCTTGGGCTATCATGCCCGCTGAGCTCAAACCAAGGCTCGCCGGAGCGGGTTCCGACGGTGAGAAAACGAGAAGCTCCATCCTTGCCAAGCTGATCGAGGCATGAATGATCCTGAGGGGTTGTTCAAGTCAGTGCGTAAGGTCCTGAACCCCATGACAGCTGGCACGGCCATGTTGGGCCTCAACACATGGGACGAAGAGGGACCAGACCATTCTTCCGGATCATCCGCCATAGCTGGTCCACACGAGGGGGATGCAGAACCGGTGTCAGAAAATTACTCGCTATCGCAATCGTCCAGATCGCAATTTTGTTCCGCTCTCAGTTTGGCCATCTTCTTGTCGGCGGCCGAAAAGCGAGATTTTACTCGGTGGTGCGCCCGCTTGCTGGCGGCCACGAAGTTGTGGTCAATACGTGGGGTGATTTGGCTACAGGAACAAGCAAAGTTCGAGCAACGGCGAGGAAGCTTCGATCGAGAAAGGACAAGGTTCGAATGGTCGACGTGTCCTGCAAGGGCGGCCTCTGTTGAGCAGTGAGTGTTGTCCTGCGCTGAGTAACATCAACGATGGCGTATTTCCTTTGCTGTGTCTCATTCCGTGGCAAAGATCTGTAGGAGATGGTGTTTCTACCAGTCTGTGACAGGAGGTCTGGCTTCGCTTTTGTAGTAATTCTGCACCATCTCGAAAGCATTGAGCCAAGCATACTTGGCGACTTGGAGCCGTCGCTTGGCCGCGTAGAAATGATGCTTGACCGCGCGCTTGACCGCGTGGAAAGAGGAAGGTCTTGGCTATTACGCGGACTCGAGCGGATCGTCAGGGGCATCAAGCTCAATCTCGTTCTCGGCAGTGTGGTCTCCATGCAGGAAGGCGTCCCGAGTCTGCCGCCACCTCGTCTATCCGCGGACTTGAGCCAAGTCATGTTCGTGAATATCCGCCTTCCCAACGCGAGTAATCTTTGGCTGTACACGCGTCTCCCGCTCCTCCATCCTATAGAAGCAGCAAGGTTAGAGTTTGCTACCCACCTACTTCCTAGCACCTGGGCGCCATTTTAATCTCCGAGCGACCGCGATTGGGAATCTGCCCAACTCGTCGGGTTCCTTCAAGCACCTATGACAACTATCATCCGCTTAAGCTCTAGTTCCAGCTCCGCTTCCCAAGCATGCCCCACGCCCAGCAGCGTGGTCGAACGCGCACCCTCATCAGCTCCACCTTCGGCATCTCCCCCGAGCGGTTCTCTCTTTCCAAGAACCTTTCCAATTTTCTGCTGGGCGAGGGGCAACGCGGGGTTGCTCGCTGTCGAGGCCGTCCGAAGAATCAGGTGCTCTCGAGCTTCCAGCCCGCCCAACGCCCCTCTTCCGACGGAGCTGGTGTTATGTGCCAATGCTCTTTTCTGAAGCCAGTGTGCTCGGGAAGGTCCAGTATGATCGCCATCATTCCTACTATCGTCTAGGATGCTGCATGTTCTCTCTAGAGCTCATATCCTAGCTTCGGAAACTTTCCAACGAAGCTGTCCCTGGAATCTGGCTCTTTCGATGCAATTGTCTGCTAAAGTCACGGCAAGTTACCAACCCAAAGCAATCACATCAGCATTCAGTCGATCGACCCATCTGCTTGAAAGGCTTCTCAACAACACGGTCTTCAAACGGCTGCACGACACATCCCAGCCGGCAGGCAAATCCCACCTGGACCGGGGGGGGCATGGAGGCCGTCTCGGTCACCGAGGCTCTGCGGTTGAACGAGGATGCAACCCACGTGTAGGAAGCTTTCGCTTCGCCTTTATGATCTGCAGAGGTTCCATTATCCCGGATCCCCGCCGGTACGTCAACTCAACAACGACGGAATGTCATTGACGAACGACATCTGGCCTGAAACATCGCACTTCGGATCAACTAGCTGAGCACTCTGAGGGGCAAAGAGAACGCAGCTAAACGATGCTTCTCCCATCAGTCGAGGGTCGTCCAGTCTTTGAGCTCATTGCTGCATGTCCGACTTCTTTCCACACCTGAACTGAATCGGGAAGCTGAGAGTTGATCTCCATGCCTTCTGCTCAGCACATTTGGAAAGTTCTCAAGTATTCTCCGAGGTCAGAGAATGCGATATTCTACGGCAATCAGTCGACGGGATTCGAGCCCCAGTGAGCAAGGATGAGCTCACCTCAATGACGAAGACCGGATAGCGTGTTCTAAGCTTTACACCATGCATTCCTATCCAAGAAGTCCCTAGCCCAAGTCGCCGACTATATCGCGTTTTTCGCAAACCCGCATGATTTGACTTTACTTGGCTTCACCACCCCGATGAGGGGCGGACTATTTTCGCCCTGCGCTTTAATGTTAAGTAAGCTTGTTGGTATTATGCGCAGCATGCATACCAAGTTGGATCACAAAAGACGCTTGCATATTCCTGGAGCTTGTTAACTCATAAGTACCAAGTTGGTTCCTGGATACCCCTTACCCTAGACCGCATCCAGACCGAGGCCAACTCGGTTTGCTTCCTATCCCCAGAATCTAGTCATCGTCGATCTTCTCTGTTGCTGCCTTTTTTGCATAAGGATTTTCAACAGCTCCCAGAAGTCAAAACCTGAATTTTCTTCATCTAGCTCGACTCAAAGTTCTTGCTAGGATTCGCAAAGGTTGACTCACGATTACGATAGATTCTCCAAGCAGCGTGTTTCACGTTTTGCATCCCGAGGAGGCCGGTGAGTGAGAGCAGGATTGATCATGAGATCCTCCTCCCGAACGCGGGGTCGTTTGGTGCGTTTCCCTCAGGTTCTCTTTCAAATGGATCAGAAAAGCATGTGGAAATGGGTCATCGTTGATCGCTTCTCACGGATATAAAACATGAAATATATCCTCCAACAATCCCTTCTCATGATCTCATACCTTGAGCCAACTTGACTGGTCAATAAGTAGCACTACATCAGGGCTTGATCCTCTCATCGGCCACCTCAGCCAACTTTCACCCAGCTCACTCCAACTCACATTTCCTTGAACACTGTACACGAATACACTCCCAAGATGCGCTTCTTAAGCACCTTAACTCTTGTTGGCCTCACGGCCAGCGTCTCCGCAACACCCGTCGCGTTGCCTCCAGGCTTCTTTCACCCCCCCGTTCATGCTTTCAAGGACGAGACCTCGGTCGAAGCCCTGGATGCTGAGCCCATTGAGGCCAGGAGCGGTATCACCGTCGACAAGGTCGATATTGAGCCCACCCTCAATGCCAGGAGTGACGACGCCATGGACTTCATGGACTCAGAGCCAATCATCGAGGCCAGGAATGAGGAGTCTGTCGATGACTTCATTGATCCTGAGCCGCGCATCCAGGCTCGGAGCGAAAGCAATTTGGATCTCACGGATTCTGAGCCGCAGCTTGAATCCAGGAGTGAGGAATCTGTCGACTTTGTGAACCCGGCCCCAGAGCCATACATCCAGCGCAGAAGTGAAGCTATGTACGACATGGTTGAACCGGAGCCAAACATCGAGCCCAGGTCTGAGCCAGTCTTCGATGCTGTTGGCCTGGAGACCAAGATCAAGGCTAGAAGTGAGACCATGGTTGAAGCCGTCGACTCTGAAACCGTGGCCCAGGCCAACGAAGAGCCCCGCATCCAAGCAAGAGGTGACGCCTCTGCCGACTGGGTCGACCCTGACTACCGACCCCCTCTGGGACCAGAAGACCAGTGGAAGTACCAAGACAATCTCAGAAAGCTTCACGCCAACGACTGTGGGGTAGACTGCCATCGCTCCATCAATTCATACCAATCACGCGTCTCGCGCGCCAATAAGGGATACTATGATGGCCACGACTTCCAATACGACTACCGCAACAAGAAGGACGTCCCCAAGTACCCAAAGTACGACATTTCAACCGTTGCAAGGAACGTGGCCGGACACAACCCGAACACATACGACCACCACGACTACAACAACCACTACACGACGTCTTCTCGCGCTTCAAGAGGTGAACACAACACAGCCGCAGACAACTGGAAGTACCGCGACAACCTCGTCAAGCAACAAAATCACGACTGCGGTGTGAACTGCCACAGGTCCATCAACTCGTTTCAATCGGTGGCGTCCAAGGACTCGAGGCTTGCTCGGGAAGCTCAGGAACGCAATGGCTACTATGACCATCACAGCAATGGCAACTACCATCCCAACACGTATGATCACCACAGCGGCGGCAACGGCTACCATCCCACTACGTACGATCATCACAATGGCGGCAACTACCATGGCCACTGAGTGACGGTTCCGTACATCAGATTTATCGTGGTTCTGGGGGCTGCGAGATTTGAAAATTGAGAGAGACGGGATAATTTGTCTGATCGCTCGATTGGCGCTGGAAAGCTTCTAATTCGTGAAGGGTCTGAGACCTGTTGATATATATACTTTTATACGCAATAATAATTCAAAGTTACACCAACTTCTTATTTTTACCCAACGCACCACAAACCTGAGAAAGTGACTTGGCCATTGAAGCATCTCAGAGTTGTTCGAGACGTGGATTCATCGTCACATTCAACATGTGGTAGGTTGGAACGATACCTTTCCATCATGCCACAGGCAACTTGGAGGATCGCGCGCCGCGGTCCAATTTGATGCTAAAGATTGCTGATAATTCGTTCCATGGCGGTAACCAAAGTCCGCCTCTCTATCCCAAAAAAGGCTGGTTTCTTCGTATCTGGATCCATATATGGCGGAAGTCCGCTGCGCGAGTGGGAACGAAAGGCGAAAAGCCACAGCTCGGAAAATTTGCAATTCTCACGGCCCGTCCCGTAGGATTCGAAGAGCTAACCAAGAAGAGAGCAATAAAAGGTGATCCGGGCAAGGGCGTGCATAAGCCGCATGAACGCTAGCCTTCCTGAATCAACGAGCAGAAAAGGAATTATATATCAATTGATCTGAGACTTGCATTCTCACACTTCAAAATCGCTTAGGGGCTCAGGGACCTGATCGTAATGCCGCAGTGTACTAGCGCGTTACTGGGAGCAGTCTCACGTCCGCTAACAATATAATTTCACAAGAGCCTGGCCGCAAGCACGTCTAAACTAACATGTGTTTGACGACAGACGCCTTGAAACAGTCCCAATAGGTTCATGAGCTACATTTACGCATATTCATGACGCGTCATGGATGAGCATGGGCGTAGCCCACTCGTGCGCCCGCCCTCTGGTTAATTCGAGCAAAAGAAAAGCAAAAAACATACAACAACAGGCATTCGCCGATCGTCACCGACCCGGCTACTACTCTAGCCCTCATTGGTTTATCTAAGGGAGAGCGGACGGGATCCCGAGCTTTCCAATGGGTATGGTCGTATGTGATGGCTTGAGAAGTCCGAGACGTCCATGAAGCTATCGTGACAGCCCGCCAGGACAACGCAACACATCCACAAGTCTGGGCCACATGAATTGATCGAATACAATGTCGAATACCAAACGTGAACCTGCTTGTTAGCTATGATATATAACCTTCAATCGATCATAGTGGGCATCCCTGGACATTCACACATGAAGCTTCACAAATTTCAAGGCAGTAACGCGAGAAAGCATTTTGGATGCGTAATGGTTGATAAGCTCGATGACGCCCTATCCCGTGTGAAGATTTTCATGACAATTGCCAAAGCACTTAAGGCCTTGGTCCGCTGTTAATATCCCCAGTGCAGTGAAAGCCCGACACCCGTCATTCCCAAAGAAGCCTGTCCCGACAGACGAACACCCATACTCGTGTCATGCGGCAGGCTGCCGGTCGCAACATGAATGAGCCCTAGCTGTTTTGAAGCGAAGTCGTAAAGTATATGTGTAAAGACGTGCTTGGTAGAAGATTAAAGATTAAGTCGTAACATCTTGGCTGGCCGCTCATCAAGGTCGGGCATTTACCACGCCATCAGGCTCGCAAGCAGGACTCCAATGACGATGGCCGCCTTGGAGTTGCCGCCTGACCTCGGCGCGGAGTTCTCGTCGGAGTTCTGAGTGCCGGCGCTTGACTCTTGAGCCGTGGAAGCCGATGTTGTCGGTGTGTAGTCCATAGCGAAACCTTCGATGGGATGGTTGTAGGCCTGGGCTGGGGTCGTAGTCGCGACCCATGCGATGGTGGTGGAGAGCTCGACGGGGTTGTAGACGGTGACGGTGGCGGTCTGGCTGAGGTCGAAATTGCTGTAGCAGGTGCCGCCGTAGGCAGGACGGTCGCGGTCGGCGGTCTTAGTAGGAGCAGCAAAGGTAAAGCCACTGATTTCAGTTCATTAGCATGAGTGTTCAAATCATCATTCAGGAACGAAACAAGACGTACTCAGCGCAGCAGGCGATGTAGCCGCTTGACCAGGTGCTGCTAACAGTGTTCCATCCGCTCGGGCAAACCAGAGGGCTCATGACGGGTGCCATGGAGCTGGACTTGGACACGACGGAGGAGTATCCGTTGACCCATTCCGTCGGATAGCATGATGTGATGGTCGAGTTGGGAAGGGGCACAGGCTCGTTGATCCAGATCTTCTCCAGCGCGCCGACAAGCATTGTCAGGTGGTTCTCGGTGCAGTGGGCGGGCGGCGTGAAGGTCGTCGTGAGAGCGATGGTCGTCGCGACCTGCTTGTCGCGGAGCTCCAGACCGGCCGCGGTCGGGATCGGGGTGATCGTCATGGGCGACACGGGCACGGTCGGGGTTGCGAGGACGGCGGCTTCCATTGTGAATGAAGTTTTTGGTTTTTAGGTTATTAGGGTTTGCGGGTTAAACGAGCGGAAGTCGAGTGATGTTATCGATGTTCGAGCTGATCGTCGCTGGTTTAAACTTAAAAGAGTGGAAGGCAGTTGATCAAAGGAATGACTTGCAGGAATTCAGAAAAGACCAAGGCGGCGAAAAGAAAGAGTCAAGAAACGGGAGACATGGATGGCATGGTAAACACTCAGGAGTTTTAATAATCGAAAATCTTGCTTGGAAACAGCAGGCCTCTCTGCCCGCTTTGGCTGCTACTCCGTTTCATTTAGATCGCCACATAAGTGGTCCGGAGGCCCGCTGCTGTTGCCGGAATGCACCCGCGAACTTGGAATTCGTGATATTCCCGTCCGGAGTTGCATGCAAAGCTGCGGGGATGGGCCCACCACAGAGCCATCGAGGCTTCTGGCCACTCGTGGCCGTTTGCGTGAAGGTCAAACTTCGAGTTCAGCTTCCTTCACCTTGAGAAAACACGAAAGAAATTGCTTTTTGTGAGACATTTGTTTGCCGTTGAGCCAGTGCTCGGCAAGAGGCCGTTGGCCTAAGCGAAATATGGAAATGTCGCTTTCAAGCTACCGTTGGTGTTGCGTAACACCGCGTGGAGACTTCAGGGATCCCACGACTCGACAATTGGTCCTTGGAAGCCCCCCTGACGGCCGCAACGGCATTTCATCAATGTTGCAGTAGCGCTAAAAAGGGGGCACTGGGGTTTCTGTGGGCGCCCGGTGTCGACACTGCCCAGTGATGAACAAGATCATGTGGACAATGACCGGGAGAGGCATTCATGTCGGAGGATCAATGAAATAAAGTCGGACTCTTCCCGCAATCATTCTCATGCTGTCTTCAGATGAACCCCTTCTGCACGGCCTCTCTGATGGCTCTGAGCCATATGGTTGCCATCTTCCGGTATCCCTCATCGTTTGGGTGCGTTCCATCGACCAACTCATCGAGCCTAGGTCCGTCTGAACCGTGCATATCCGCTAAGACTAGCCTCCGGTGCTCCGAAATTTTCTGCTGGGCTAGAATCTGGAATCGATCGTTCGCACTGAGGATTCGCCTGTCAGTTCTTTCGTCCGCGTTGACAAGCAGAGTTGAAAGGATGATCGTTGCTCGCGGAGCCGCCGCTCATAAATAGTCCATCAGGCGGCCCATTCGATCTCCGATTCGATCAATCTCGAAGCCTTGAAGACAGTCGTTTGATCCAGCATTGATGGTGAAGACATTTGGCACATGCATCGGCACGGATGTCCTGGCTTTCTGGTCGATCTGGTCGACGCGGAACCCACGCCATCCCTCGTGAGCACTGCCCAGTCCCCCCACTTTCCGGGAGCCAACCATGTCAACCTTGAATCCGTCAGTCATCAGCAATTCTCGGAGTTTGCACCGGTATCCATTTCCGTCCGTTGATCCTTGGCCGAAGGTCACGGAGCCGCCCAGAGGCATCAGCCGCAATCTGCTTCCGCGTGGCACGTTCCGGGAAGCTTCTAAGTTTGTTTGCGTCAGAACATTATCGCTCAATCCCAGCGCGCACGTCTGTATGCCGTGTGAATCTCTTACCTGTGCCACAATGTCGAACGCTCCATGCAAACATTCGTCTTGCAGCCTGAAGAGATGCTGGACCTCGGAAGGCAGTAGGCTGCTGAGTCGTCATCATCGTAGCATCGAGGATGGAGAAAGGTCTAGAACCGAGGTGGCCGAGGCGTAAAACCTTCATCGACGGCTCCCAGCAAAAGTCCGTGATTCGTGTCCCTGGGGTGGTGGTGTTTAAGAAACTTGATGTTTCAAGCTGGCGACCTCAATTGAAAGCACGAGCCACCCTAAACAAAATGAAGGCGTGTGCTCTTCAGACGACATGAATTGAGTTGGCGCTGATTGAAGATGTTTTACCTCAACAGGTTCTAGTTTCTTCTTCAGAATTTATATATGAGTTTTAGCGACGAAAGACAGCGTCGACCTGGTAGTGATCATTTATCTACGTCGGCGAGGTTGCGATATCCCGAGATCCTCAAATCACGGGCCATAAGTTGGCGAAAACATGTGGGGATTCTTTTTCGGCGAAAGGATTCAACGCCGAGCAAATTACATTTCTCATTGGCTTACGATGGCATGCGCTGATTGACTTCATCATGTCTCTGTTCTAGGTTCGTGTAATTTACGAATTGTCAACACCATTGATGACATTCACAACACGGCCATCGACATTCATAAAACTGAGCCAGGTTCTCGTCAGAAGCGGTTGTATTTGACCACGTGATGGTCCCCTCATGAAGTTCCAAAACAACAACAATATCGCCTATGTAATCAATCATAACATGCCATGCTATCCTATGCCTCATAAAATGCCCACATCTCTAAACATTCTCAACACCCCATTCATCCCATATTAGAAAGCAATCGCCTCGTCCAGGCATAGCGGTTTCTTCTCCTCCATTTTGCTCTTGTTCCTGCAGCAGTCGACAGCCGAGCAGAAGTTGGTGTCTTCTTGACTTGCTGTGGCGGTCTTGGGAACTTGTTGCTGGGCGGGCCAGATCTGAGCGCCCAGTGCCTGCTCCTTCTTGAAGTGTGCTGTGAGGTTCTCGCGGACCTTTGACTGGAAGAAAAGAGGGCCCTTCTCCATGGTCGGGTGCATCTCGCCATTGACAAATACGCCAGCGTTGATGTTCTTCTGGGCGTTGTCGCAAAGGTACTTGTCCTCGGACATGATGCGCTTGTACATGTCGCTGATGACGGTGAAGTCCTCGTCACTGGAGTTCTTGTTGCGGAAGACCTCGTATCTCATGGCTGACTTGCCAGGCCCGCTTGGTACAAAGCGCTGGATGAAGAAGAAATGAGGGCTGTGGGTCTGTTAGCATCTGCTGCTGCTGCTGCTGCTGGTCACCAGGGTTTACTTACGAGACGTTCATGGAAGCATTGGGCCAGAAGTAGGTGGCAGCAACACGGAAGCCCTTCTCAATCTGCTCTGGTGTGGGCTGGCCGAAGTGCTGGATGTACGCGTCCTTGGTGTTGACGTAGTAAGAGTTGAGGTCGGCAATGGAAGGAATGTCGGGGTGGGCCACCTTGCAGTGGTAGCACTCGTTGTAGTTGTCGGCAAGGATCTTCCAGTTGTAGTCTCCCTCCATCTCCCACTGGTGGTCAAAGACGTAGTCGTCGAAGTTGTAGTGGCCGAATCTCTCCTGCTCGTCGATTCCATAGAAATCGTCGTTCCAGGCAACCTCAGGCTGCTCATTGGCGTCGAGGTTCACCCAGACGAAGCCGTTGCGGTCAATGTGAACATGAATAGGGAAGAGACCGTTCTTGGACTTGTCGAAGCCATCGAGGTCTTGGTAGCCAGGGGCCTTGGCCAAGTTGCCGCTAAGGCCGTATGACCAGCCATGGTACTTGCAAGAGAACATGAAGCTGTTGCCGCCATCCTCGGTAACAACAGGGAAGGCTCGGTGCCTGCAGATGTTGTGGAACGCGTTGATCTTGCCCTTGCGGTCCTGAACAATGATGAAAGAGTAGCCGGCAACGTTGTACTTGATCCAGTCTCCCGGCTTGGGCACTCTGGCCTTGTGGGTAGTGAGGAGCCATTTCCTGGAGAAGATGGCGCGACGCTCGAGCTCGTACATCTCCTGGGATGTGTACCAGGAAGCGGGAAGGGCCCGAACGGCGTTCTTCTCATCCTGGGCGGGTGCAGCAGCCCCACCGAAGCCGATGTAGTTCTTCAGGAATGACATTGTAAGTGTCGATGTGTGTGGAAGAGTAAATCAGGTGACTCTGATAAGCAGGATAGGAGGGATTAGGAGTTGCGAACTTCAGATGATGAAGCTGCTAGTGTTGTAAACTCTGCTTTGTATTGTTTTGCTGGTTATCAATCTCATCCATCTCGGAGACGAGAGTCCTTCTATATACTCAAAGATAAGCACGCCCGTCGAGAGTCATTGTCTCACCCCTTATCCATGCAACTCTGACTCTCGCACCGTCGCCGCCGCCCCCCCGGGCCACCACCGATCACTTGGGCGCGGTATTCAGTTTCGCTACACCGAAGGGGGCTATCACGATTTGGAGGCTGAATGCTATCGAGTGGCTTACTCCACGGTGCTGAAGCCGATCACATGACCGGCCACCCTGTTCGTCTTGGCCGCTTTTGCTTATCGGACGCCCTGGGCGCGGAGCGTGCGGAGACACCAGTCCGGTCCGGGCTGCGCTGGAGCGCTTGGATGGCGTTCTGTTTACCCCAGAAAATCCTACACGATCATCACTTGATCTGGTCATCACTGTCTGAAGCTGTCCAATGCATGTGGCGCACATACCTTGAGCCTGAACTAGCGTGAAATATTACCTAATTTAGCGATGATTCTCGACATGTTCCGTTCACCGGCGCATACACCTTGCAGTGACGTGTGACAACGCCAATGGTTTCTTGAGATCATCGTGACATTATCTTGTCCACTCAATGTCGAGACGAAGTTTCGAAAGGCTGTCGCGTTGTCGGGAAAGAAACTCCAGACCGCGCAGCGTTGAACCAGGTCTTCATGCACGTGTGGAGGTTGCTCGTCGACGACGAGTCAAGCTCCAGCTCGATGTCGGTTCCTGGAGCCATGGGTTGGCCGTTGGACGGGCCAGCATTAGAATTGCCGCCGGTGTTCACGGTCTGGTTCGCGACATCACGGACGGTGACTTTTCTGGGGTTTGGTGTTTGGACGGCTCCCACTCCAACAACGCTTATCGAAAGGACCCCTTGCACTTGGCAGCAGTTGGAAAACTCTCCCATCAACCGCGCCCGAACCAAACATGTTGCGAGGGATTGCTATTATTGGATAGCTAGATAACTATGTTCCGCCCATTGGTTGCACTGGTTCGCGCCACACTTGCTTACCAGCGTCTTATCGACCCGGCTGGGCTTGACGGTTGTTGCCATTCGTCAACCGTCACTGCCCAACACTTATTGAACGATAACGGCGATCTGCTGCGTCGAGGTCGCATCCATGTCCATGGAAGAAGCTGTCACACCGGCACACGGCACACAAGGCACATTAGGGGTCCTATCTGTTCTAGAACACGCGGCCAGGCGTGGTCCCGTCTTGTGCTGCATGGCAAAAAGGTTAATGGCATTGGGTACAGGGGAGGAGTTAGAGACTATCTGATACGTGGCATGAGTCCATTCTTATCACGATTCAGCTCTCGGGGTGGGGTTCCCTGTGCAGGGCTCCGATGTTTGGGCACCAAGATTCAGGACGAAACAGTTCAGCCTTTATCTGATATCGTTATCGAAGCGCCAGTTTGTTTTTAGAGTCTCCGAGCAACTCGTTTGGCTGATTCACTGTCGCGTGCTCGTGGAGAGAGGAAGAATACCCATCTCGACGGCTTCGGGCGTCACGTGATCGGCGGCGTGCGGAACAGCAGCCGACATCGGGACCCTTCCCGGGGCGTTTGCCATACTTGTACGCGGGGAACCACCCACGATGCACCGACGAGCAGGCCATCGTGTCCGTTCCGTCCACGAGAAGATACGAGATCATCGGTGCATCATTTGAACTTATCTTCTGCCGTCTCCCAGTACCGTCTCGTTGAGGTTGCTGCCGCCGAGACCGTCTCTGCTCAGTTGCGAAGAAACCCTCCTCTTCTGAATCCTTTCCCTCCTCCCACCAATCACGTCCCCTTTCGCACATCATGTCCTCAGACAAACCATCATATCTCATTGTTGGCGCGGGTGTCTTTGGCGTATCAACCGCCTATCACCTTATCCAGAAGTACCCAGATGCATCGGTCACCCTGGTCGACAGGGATGCGTTTGACGCCGATGAGCGTGTGGCCGCTTCCTGGGACTGGAACAAGGTGGTCCGCGCCGACTACGACGATTTCGTTTACTGCAAACTAGCTTTGGAGGCACAAGACATTTTCAAAAATGACCCCCTCTGGAAGCCCTATTTCCACCAGACGGGTGTCTACTGGATCTGCCGTAGCGATTACGCTCAAAATGTCATCAGCCACCACCACAAGCTTGGTCGCAAAGATGACATTATTGCGCTTCCCATTGCTGAGGCCAAGAAGCTTTATGGTGGCCTCTTTGAGGATGCCGACTACACTGGTGCCAAAGAGGTGCTGGTGAACCGCGCAAGTGGTTGGGCTGCGGCCGGAGACGCTCTCAGGGCTGTCACTCGCAAGTCCATTGAGTTGGGCGTCAAATATGTGGTTGCTGAAACCGCATCCTTGAACTTGGATAGCAAGGGAACTTGCACAGGACTTACAACAGCAGACGGCCAGTCACTGTCGGCCTCGCACGTGATTCTCTGCACTGGAGCGTACACCGCAAAGTTGCTCGAGTTGAGCGCAGCCAAAAGTGGCAACGCTGCCTTGTCATCAGGAGACAGAATTCTGGCAGCAGGCATCACAACGGGAATGGCGCAGCTGGAGGAGGAAGAGTACAAAAAGTACAAAGACATGCCTGTTGGATTTCAGGGGTACACGGCGGTCCACGGTAAGCTTAACCGCTCCCCCAACATCTGTTGCGACTGAACCGACCACTTAACCGCTGCCACAGGTAAGCCTTTCATTGGCAGCATTCCACCCACGGCGGACAGGGAGCTCAAGTGGTGGGGAGCTAAGATCTTCTCGAACACACGGGAAGTGTTGCCTGGGCGCAAGGTGTCGGCGCCGCCACCCGCAAAAGACTATGCCCAATGGAAGGTTTCGCGGCAACTCAAGCAGGACATCATTGACCAACGAAACTTGTGGTATGGTAAGAAGAGCGAGGGCTGGAATATGACCAAGCACCGCATTTGCTGGTAAGTTAATCATCTTCGACTGGGGCGCCATTGGCTGACACACGTGAAGGGATGCTTTCACAACTAGTTCGGACTTTATCATCTCGCCTCACTCGGCAGCCAGGGGCCTGTATGTGGCGACTTGTGGCTCATTCCACGGCTACAAGTTCTTCCCTGTGCTGGGCAAGTATGTGACCCAGATGCTTGAGGGCACTCTGGAACCGGAGCTTGAGGGACGGTGGGCGTGGGATAGGGAACGTCCGGACTCCTCGGACAACTGCGAGTACCCCAATTCAGAGATGAACGATCTCTTGGACACAGTGTCGAAATTGTAGAGTATCGCGAAAACAAGGGGTTTACAACGGCAATGGTAAGATAGAGAAAGTGCGGGTGCGCACCACCGTAGTCTAATCTAGGTACCTTATGAATGATGATAGAGTCATGAAATCAGAACAAGGAACTCACAGACGCATGTTCACGGATCAGCTAGTGTTCCATTACTACGGAGGGCGATAGGGGGCACTGTTGCAAAACCCCCTGGTCATTTCGTTTTAGGCTTAGACCACGCTTGTCTTAGTCATGTGGTACTTA